>PVIY010027691.1:0-33937 GCA_004026745.1 Myrmecophaga tridactyla
CTCCTGACAAAGCGAGGTGAAGGCCCCAGCTTAGCCTCACTCCTCGCGTGAGACAAAAGGACATCCACCACTGGATAATGTCAGGCTGCCGATTCCGCTTTTATTAATAAATGCTTTACTGTCTCATGCCTACAAGACGCAGCCAATAACCTTCTGCTTTGATTCCCTGGCTTTTTCATCTTTTGGAGAACCATCAAATTCCGCCCTCACCCTTGGGATCGGTGTCAGCTGCAACCCACAGCAAAGCACATTATCTCTGAGACTCCATCATTTCTTAACCATATCCAACACTATAATACCCGCCCCCCCGCCCCATTTGCAGTGGACCGCGTGGTCTCTGCGTGCAGTGGTGGACTAGCTTGAAAAAGAAAAAAGAAGCTAGGGTGGAAAGAAAAGAAAAGCTGTTGCGGAACCACGCCTGGGGCCTAAGACCTGACACGCAGCTGGGTTTCTTCTCTACCACTAAGGTACTTACCACGCAGCTGTTTACAAGCTTAAGGCCAGAATTTCAGTAACTTTCTGGTTTCTAAATAACCAGCAAAGGCACATGTCAACATAAGTACACTAATGAGTAACCTCCTAGGGAAATGTGAAATGGTTGTGGACGCTGCTGGGGGCTGAACCTTGTTCCCCACAAAAGGCAGGTTCACGTCCCTACTTCTCGTCCCGTGGATGTGAGCTCACGTGTTAACAGGACCTCTGAAGACGTTAGTTAAGGTACATACAAACTAAACAAGGCTGGGCCTTAATCCAAAATGGGGAAGTCCTTATAAACAAAGGAAACTGGACCCAAAAAGAATAAGCCAGAGGGAACAGCCAGAAGCTGGAAGTCAACAGAACCCAGAAGAAAGAGGAAAAGATGCCACCAGGTACACTGCCATGTGATGGAAAAGCCAAGGAACCCCAAAGATCGTCAGCCAGCTAGAAGACACTGATCCTGGGGGGAAGAAGCAGGCCTTCTAGTCTCTGAAATTGTGAGCCAATAAATTTCTGTCGTTGAGCCAATCCAATCTATGGTATTTGTCTCAGTGTGCCATATTGGATTAGAGGTCAATTCCCCCCATAACTTTTCATTATAGTTCAAAGGAGCTGATGCTCTTTGTTCCTCCTCACCCCACCTCCCTTCAGATGCTACCAACCCAGACAGAGGGTGGCTCCTCAACTTCCTCCTGGAAGTTCCCAAGTGGGGGAAAAACCTAACATGATAGGGTCACAATGCAGAGGCCTTCCAGTCTGTCTGATTTCAAATGGCCACAGCCACTTCTGAGAAGGTCGCCTCCAGATGGAAGGCAGAGTGTACTCTAAAGGTCTAGGGTGAGATGGCCCTATCAGAAAGAAGAAACACCTGCATCCGGAAAGATGGCCCAAAGGTGCTCCAGGGCTCCACCCACCGAGAACCATTTCTACGCTCCTTGGCATGAAACGAAGCCTAAGTAGTAATGACCCATCTGCAGTCATCAAGTGCATCCCCAATTCCAGGGATTCCCTCTGGAGCTTCCAGGCAGAGGAAAAAGAGCCTCATCCACACGTCACAAGCCACTGCTCACTAGAACCCCGATCCCAGTACCCTCAGATCTGCTCCCAGACAATGAGACTCTGCACATGAAATTCAGCCGGGACCTGCGTGCCCAAGAGCTCGAGACTGAGACTTCAAGACGTCTTGAATTTCTAGCCCAGCCAGAGGCCATGGTGGTGGTGAGATGCTTCCCTTCTCTGAAATGACTCTCACCTGCCAGGCTGTCCAGATGACTCAGAACAGGCGAGAGGCTCAGCGGGTCCCACATGGGGATGAGCTGGTGAGTCACTGTCAGCTGATGCCAAGTCATACAGTCATTACCCAGGACCTGAGAGCTCTGGGGACGCAGTTAACTGACCGCTTGTTCCTCTCTGTTAAAACCCAGGAAGGATTCACTTTTCCTTCTCAGGAATAACTGGGCTGGCCATTAGGGTCTGTCTAGGGTACTGGGAACGAAGCCTGAACAAGAGTTGCCTTCAGATGCCTCACTTCGAGTTACTGGCATCAACCTGCATAATTCACAGAAACCAAACTCAACTGAAAAAAAAAAAATCCAAAAAAATAAGTTCAAGAACATTCTTAAACCATGCTAAGCTCTGCTTCCCACCCCCACCCAGAACTGTAACTAGCAGCTGGCTTCAAGGGCCCTTCGGCCTCTGGTCATTGCTTTAGGACTCATCTTGGCAGCAAACAACCCAGACTCTCGCTTCCTGATGGCACAAAAGGCTGGCCAACGTGGGCCATGGCTCATGGCCTGCTGAAGAAAACCCACCCACAACAAACTCCCCTACTTCGCAAAATGCTAGACGAAGACCAGACACCATCCTATTCAACTTCTTCCAATGTTCCCGGGGGGTGAGGGGGCAAGGATGTGGGCAACCAGACAGAATTGGAGGGGTGAGCCCAAACATGGTTTCCAAATCAGCACTAGCAGAAGGAAAGGGGTTCAACTGTGAAACACTCAGGAGTGATTTTTCAATAGTTAACAACTCTTTTGAGTAGGAGACACACATATTTATAGGCAGAGAAGGGCCTACTTCTGACACTTCCTTCAGTAACAGCAGCCCCAGGCTCAAGAGAGTTCCCTATGGACCTTGACCACAAAGTGGCCCCCCAAGAAATGTGGGGTTCAGGTTTTCATGGCCAGGCCTGGGAGGTTCCTGTCCAGCTGGGGTCGCTAATGACTGCCCACCCCCAAGGAGTGTTCCCTGAAAAACTCCTGCTTGACTGCAGAACAACCAAGAAAACGAGGGGTGGGGTCACTGATGAATTTTTTGGGGTTCTGGCTGGAGAATGCATTTTGCCTCACAGGGTGGGCCAGCACACAATGGGGGTGCTCAGGGGGTGGGCAGTGCCCCAGGTGGGCTGATGCAAGCCTTTCACCTTAGAGAAATGTGGTCACCGTGCTGCACCCAGGGCTCCTTACCTCACCCTGGAAAGTCTGCCGGCGGTTTTCACAAGTGTGCGTCCCCTCCGCCCACTGACCTGGTCACACGCAGTCTAAAAATCACCTCAAGGCACGTAGGCCCCCAAGAAATGTTGCCATTTCCCACACAGTCACTGCCTCGCCATCTCGGTTGCAATGGGTTCCAGGTGCCTGCCCTGGCCTCAGTGCACACTGCTTCTCTCTAGGCTGCAACCTCACGCCCACCCCGCCCACCCGAACAAGAGCTTGTGCACGTCAGTGCAGCGAGGGACACAGCGGGCGGGCAGGTGCCAAGAGTCACGTGAAGACAAGCAAGGGGCTTCATGTCTGAGGCCACAGGAGCCAGCTCCAGCCACAGCCCAAGAAGCACCCAGACCAGCAGGGGCAGAGGCCATTTCCAGCACACGGTGAGGAAAAGCAGGAGTGCTGGTTGTATGTTATTCCTCTTACCAATCTTCCATCGTGATTCAGACAGTCCTAAGTGCTTTAGAATCCTCAACTCACTTAATGCTAAGCAGGCTGGGTCGCAGTGGCAGAACTCGAATCCACAGCTGGGCCCTGGGAGCAGGCTCCTAGCCCTCCGCCGACATGAGGCTGTTCCTCGCGGGGCCGGCTCACCACAGCACAGCGCATTTCCTGCCTGGCCCCAGCACAAAGGTGCTCCTGTGCACCACTGGAACCCACCGAGTACCAGAGTGGGGAGACACCATCAAGGAGGCCAAGAAATTAGGACTCTGAGCACAGGTTCGCACACAGAAACACACAGGAAAAGCAGAACACTCCTGTCCTCCTTGGTTTTGACCCTGTTAGCAGTCTGCTCAGGGCCTGGCCCCTCATGACTCCCTAATGGCCTCAGGAGACCCCCTCACGGCACCCTGAACTCTTAGTGACTTTCTCAAGAGTCCAGGAAGCTCAAGTGCAAACTCTGGGAAACCGGACAGGATGGAGAGAGGACTGACAAGGGCCCCCTAGGGGGATGGGGGGAATTGAGTCTTCTATACCCACAGGCTCGTCCTTGAATCACCCCCCAAGGTGGCATCTAAGGATGTTGATAGCCAAGCAAAGCCATCTTCCTCCTTCCCCAAATGACATTCATCACAGGAAAGCTCAGTCCTCCACGGAGCATCCCAGGCACTGCCTGGAAAGCCAGTTTTGAGCTCCCCCACTCACTCACCAAGACCTGTTCCATCCCAGTGGCCATTTCCTCACTGTCTCGTTGCCAGGAGTCCCTTAGACTTAGCTCCACTTGACCTCTGTAAAAGGGGAAGCCGGTGACATTTGGGAAAGCATCAGCTTCCACACTGCAGCAAGAGCCCTTCTGTGGCAGGGAGAGATGGGCCGGGAAGAAGTGTCTGATGATGACAACGACAATGCCGAAAATAACACAGCTGCCATATGCTGAGCACAGAGTGCAGAGCGCATGCCAGGTACAGGCTGATTCCTCACAGGAAACCATCATCATTGTTTCTATTTTGCAAATAAGGAAACCGAGGGTTGGAAACCTTCTGGAAGGCAGTGTTCAGGGCAGAAGCAGGGTCAGTACTTGGCGTCTGATCCTGAGCCTGGAAAGACAAATTTTCCCCATCTTTTATGTCAGAGAATGTAAACCAGATGTGACCAGACCAAGTTATTAGACACACCTGGGCTTTACATATGCTCATTTAAATCCATCTTCTTTATCAGTGTCTTGCCCAAATTTGTTTCAAGTAGGAGTCATGTGGACACTTGATGAAAAACAGATCCATGTGCCCCAACCAATGCCGGCTGCATCGGATTTCCCACATCATTCAAATCTGAACCATCCAGGAAGTATGGGAAACATGATTTTCCAAATAAATGCAGATTGCTAATTAGATTATGCTAGCATTTTTAATGCTTTTTTTTTCCTAAAGCATAACAAGGAAATAAAGTAAGTCACAAAATGAAGTTCACACACTGAATTAAGAGTGAACGGTTATCAGCCCTGATGACCAAGGGTCAAAGGTTTCTGTTCAATGTCAAATTGATTCAAACAAGGGGATTCTAAAAAACTCAAATAACTCTAAAACTTCATGAAACACTCCTTGAACTATAAAACTCAGAGTGTCCAAAACTGGATTCAGAGAATCATTGAAGGGCTAGCTTTCCAAGAGGAGAAGTTCACATTAACCTACCCATACAGGTATGCTCCAGACTTGGAACAGAATCATGCTCAAAATGTCCCCAGACTGCAGAAAGTTCCAGAAACATTTCAGCCACAGAGAGAGGAGATTATGTGGCACCTGCCCAGAACTTGGTGTCCCCCTGAGACCCAACCCCCAGGAGCCATCGCTCCTCTATACCAAAAGCTAAATGGCATCAGCACTGGACAGACCCCACCCCACTCTGCCTGAATTGAGAGGAGAGGATACTGCAGCCCAGGAAGGTTGCATGCCCATTGTTCTAGTTTGCCAGCTGCCAGAATGCAACACATCAGAGACGGATTGGCTTTTAATAAAAGGGGATTTATTTTGTTAGTCCTTCAGAGGAAAGGCAGCTAACTTTCATCTGAGGTTCTTACTTACGTGGGAAGGCTCAGGGTAATCTCTGCTGGCCTTCTCTCCAGGCCTCTGGGTTCCAACACCCTTCCCCGGGGTGATTTCTTTCTGCATCTCCAAAGGCCTGGGCTGAGCTGTGAGTGCTGAGATGAGGAATGCTGAGCTGCGTTGAGTCTCTCATTTAAGCACCAGCCAACTAAATCAAACGTCATTCATTGCAGCAGGCACGCCTCCTAGCTGACTGCAGATGTAATTAGCAACTGATGAGGTTCACATACCATTGGCTCATGTCCGCAGCAACAAAACTAGGTGCCTTCACCTGGCCAAGTTGACAAATGAATCTAACTACCACACCCCTCAATCTTCAGGCAGAAACTATTTTACCAGGGCCACTTCTCAGAGGGTGAGGATGAGCTACTGCCCTGCCAAGAAGACCCCCAGCCCGAGCATAAGCCAGCACGGGAAGCAGCAGGGTGAAGAGATGCCAGGGCCACACCTTCTCTGGCAGAAACAAGGACCATCCCTTTAACTGATCCATGCTTTCTGAAGAGGAACTCTGCAAGCTGTGACATGCATACTTCCTTTGACTCAGCAATCACACAAGTGCAAAAAGATGCCAGCTGAGGAATATTTATCACCACATTGCTTTAACAGTAAAACATGGTGGTCTAATGTCCACCCATCAGGAAAGGGTTAAACAAATAATAATACGTGTGGTGGTTTGAAACTGTGCGTACCCCAGGAAAGCATGTCCTTAAAGTTCACCTATTCCTGTGGGTGTGGACCAACTGTAAATTAGGAGCTCTGGATGAGGCTACCTCCGTGAAGATGTGACCCACCTCGCTCAGGATGGGTCTTAATCCTCTTCCTAGAGTCCTTTATAAATGGAATGAACACAGAGAGAGAGAGAAGGAAAGCCACTGAATCAAGACACTAAAGTCAAAGAAACCCAGAAGAAAAGGGTGAGAACAGGAGACGCCACCACCTGCCTGGCCATGTGGCAGAAGAGCCCAGGGTCGCCAGCAGCTGGCCTTTGGAAGCATCGCCTGAATGATGTCTTGATTTGGACATTTTCACAGCCTCAAACTGTAAGCTAATAAATCCCCACTGTTTTAAGCTCATTGATTTCATGGTATTGCTTTGGGCAGCCTAGGAAACTTAAACAGTACAGGAGCATAGTCTGAGAAGTCACTCCAAACTATGTAAGTCAATGTTCATTGATAAGTAGAGATGAACAGAAGTTATTATTAAATGATAAAGAGGAGACTATAAAATAGTTCTCAAACACAAGCTCCCTTAGGTAAGAAATGGTTCTGAAAGCGCATTCTCAGGATACCATTCTTGGGCCAGGTATGCTGTCCCAAGCACCTTCCCAGGTTAACTCCTTAACCAGCACAGGGCACAGTGAGGTCAGGGGTCATTGAGGTCCAAGGGCACATGGGTGGCAGAGCCAGGGAGAGCCTGGGCCATTTGGCTGTGACCCTCATCTGTACAAACTGGTGGGAGGCCAAAAACTGCAGCAGTGCTTCATTCTGGATAGGGGGATTTCAGATGCATTTTTTAAGGTCTTCTTTGAACTTATCCTATATCTGTCAATTTTTTAGTATCATTTTTCAGTGCGTTCTTACAAAAATAATTCTGTCATTTCCTACAATAGCAGTGTCCCCTTGACTCTCTCTTGCGCTCTCCCCGTTGTACTGGTTTGCTCCCCACAGTGTCACCCCACAGCAAAGGGGAAGGCAGCCCTGAATCCACTCAAGAACGCATTCCTGCAGTCTTTAAGAACCCGTTCTCAGCCTTTTGGCAAGCCTCTGATCTGTACTTTCAAAAGCCCCAACCAAGACAACCTCTCCAGTCCAAGTCATGCCCCATCTCCCTTGTGTCCCTTTCTCACTTTACCGTCATATTTTGTGCTCCTCTCTTCCATCTGACCTACCCACGGGTCCACCTAAGAGAGGCAGAAAAATAACAGAATTGTACTTAGGCTGGCCCCTGGGCCCACCCTCTCCAGCTGAGTTACTTAACCTCTCTGTGGCCTGTAAACTGCTGCTGCCTCGAAAGCCGTGTGAATGATTTAAGAGGCCATTTGGCCCAACAAATGTTAACTACTGCTGTTAGTGAGATATTATAAAAGCTTATTACTGCCTCATGGTTTGGGTTATTTATTAAGCCTTTATCTCAAACTTCAAATTGCGGTAGCAGCTCCTCACCACTCCAAGAGCACCAGCCTTAAAAATAAACTTAAATTAAAAATGACACCTCTCCCCCAAGCGTTGGACGTGACTCTTTCTACAATGACTTTTCCCCAAGCAAGCTGATCAGAGAGGGGCTATGGAGAGTAGACTCATCTACACACCTCCTGAAAGCTCGGGATCTAGCCCTCCAACCCTGTGTCTTGTCCTAGAAGATGCTACACTGCAGGCTGGCATCTGCTAACCTGGTGATCAGCACACAATCAGAGTGGCTGACATAATGCCGACTCATTCAGAGCAACTTGCTATTGGATCAGTGTTCAGAATCATCTCGGAGAGATCTAACATTTCTACTTCAAAGCAGAATAACAATATCCAGGGAGGGTCTGAGCCCTTGGGTCTCCTAGGTCACTCTACAGCCCACTCAGCATCCCCAGCCACCTGGGAGGTGAGGCCCCAGGGAGAGGGAGTGGCAGCTGCCAGCCGTCTCAGACACCTGCATTCACTAGGTCACCACCTCCTTAATTCAACTCCCTAAAAAATGTAGCCATTGAGATGAGCCAGCCTTGGCTCTGGACAAGGCAGCTGAAGCAGAACAGCCTTTGCCACGATGCGTTTGCAAGACACACAGAAAACAAAACCTAGCGTCATATGACTTGGGCAAGCAGACATCTGAAGTCGGCCTCCAGTTATCTTAAGTTTTAAGACGAGCCAAATCTTGGCCTGGGATTAACAGTAATACCTTTTACCAAGTCCACCCAGAGTGCTGCAGTGCTGGCTCCACTCCCTTGCCTGGCTCCTTGTAGAGAGGCTGCCCCTGCCGCATGAGCAGATGGGGCCACAGGCTTGATGCTAGCCCTGCCACTGACCCCTGCCCCACCCCCAGCTTCAGGAAACTTCTGGAATTGACTGCAGCAAAAGATGCCAGTTGCCTTCCAGGGCTAAGACTCACTCTCCCTGTTTTGGGTTTGCTAAAGCTGATGAAATGCAATGCACAGAAAAATACACCCTACTGGCTTTTACAATGGGGATTTATCATCTTACAAGCTTACAGTTCATAGGCTCTGAAAATGTCCAGATCAAGGCATCAGAAGGACGATTCCTGGGCTCTGAAGACAGCCTGCCAGCATCTGGGACTCCTCAGTCACACGGGAAGGCTCATGCTGGCGTCTGCTGGTCTCTTCCTTCTCTGCTGGGTTTCAGTGCTTTCAGCTTCTGGCTTCAGTGGTTTCCTCTCTGAGCTTCTGTGTTTCTTATTGTCTTATAAAGGATCCAGTAAGAGGATTAAGACCCACCCTGAATGAGGTGGGTCACACCTCATGTTAAGATCCTATTTACCAAAAGATCCTACTCACCATGGGTCCACACCCCCAGGAACAGATTAGCTTTAAGGACATGCTTTCCTGGGGTGCACAGCTCCAAACTACCACATTCCCCCATCAAGACTGCCCAGCCACAAACACCAGCTGACTTCCAAAAGAGATTTGAGGTAGGCTAGAACACAAATATATATATATATATATATATATATATATATATATATATATATATATACATACATTGCACAAATATGACCTGGACAACTGAATAATACTCAATGATCTGTCAGTTAAAAGGAAAAGAGAACTGATCATTTCACAGTTCTCAAGACTTGTCGGGAAAGAGACTTTTTTTCTCAGCATGGGATCTGGGAAGAATTTCTGATAGAATCTCTATCTAAAGTTATGGATCATACATGAGTACTATCAATATCAAGTACCTCTGGCAGAAACCATAACAGTTTTTCAAAGGCTTGCTCTTTCATTTCTGCTCCCCACCCACAGACTCCCACATAACAAGAGACCGCATTTTCTTTCCAAGATCAAGTTCAGGGTTTACAGTACTACATTCTGCTGACCCGACCTGTAAGAACGGGTAGAAGGAAAAGGCCTTGGATTATCATCTAACCGTATAATTTTTCAGAAATGTTACACAGAACCAGCCTAAAACATTGATAAAGGGGGAAAAAAAAACCACTAGCATCACTAATAATAGAAAGCAAACTTACTAACTCACAGATGCTGTATTGAAGTCCATACTGCCATTCCCTCCCTAGAAATGCATGTGGGAAATGCATCTGCCCCAAAGTGTTGTGCTGTGGCCAGACCTTTCTCCTTTACCAGGACATAAAAGTCAGGTTCCAGCCTTGGTTCAGCACAGCAGTATGCCACCACGGTCAAATTCCATGGAGTTGCCAATGGGCCAAACAGGCCCAGGAGAGGCCAGGCGAGGCGGAAGTTGGCGCTCACACCTACGGGTCCACCTGGGCCCATGTACCAATGCATAAACCCAACCCTGGGTCACGGGGCAAGGGCACACGGGCGTCCATGCCCTGCTCATGGTCACAGCTCAACCCTCACTCCCCAACAGGACATACAAGGCCAAGGGACGTGGCGCAGAGTCCAGGGCTAGCTCTGGGAACAGTGAGGAGTCTAGAACATTCTGGGATAAGCACCAAGGTGTTCATTTCCAACAAGGGCAGCAGCAGGAACGGAGGCTGGGAGAGGCTGAGCTGCTGTGGTGTCCAGGGGCCTGGGAAGTGTGGGGTGGCAGGAGCCCATTAGGCCATGACCGAGAAAAGCAGCAGCACAGGGCACCTTTTGGGGTGAGAGTCTGGCCTCGGGGCAGACCAGCGGGTACCAAAAGGCCAGGCCACACTCCCCATGCAACCGGGTCAAGACAGGATGGGGCTCACGAAAAGGACACCCCTAACGCCAAAGCGCAGAGAAGCATCTGGAAGGCCACACCCAGCCCCGAAACCACCCACTGGCCCCCATGTGTACCTGCGGTCAAGCACAGACGGCTCAGAACATGCCTGGCAGCTGTCCACCACCTTGTTTTGCCGGGTACGCCACTTTCCACTTCCTGGGCAGGTCTAGCAGGAAATGCTGGGAAAGGCTTTCTTTAAACCCCATTCACACCGCCTGCTCCACTCCCCCGTCCAGGCCTGTGGCCGCACGCCCAGTCCCGAGCGCACGGATGCCGCGGCCCCTTCCCTGTCAGGCCACCTGGGCCTGTTTTAGAGGGACGCTGTCTCAGAGCAGGATGCTCGCTGGCCGCACGTCTGCTCCCATGCTAGGTGGTCCCCTGTTGTGTCAATCCTGCCCACTCTGCGAAGTTTGCAGAATTCCCGCCCCCTCCCAAGCCACTGCAACCCCTGCAGCCTTCGCCATCTAGACAGGGCTGCGTGTGGTGCAGTCCTGGGACCCGCTGCAGATCCCCCGGGGACTGGGTGGAAAGGAACATTCTTGGATCTGCTGAGTCAGTGCCGGGGGTGGAGCCCCGCCAGCCAGGTTTTAACAAACCTCCCAAGGGATCCTCACACAGTGATGTCTGAAAACCAGCGGTCTCTGCGACTGACAGCTAAGAACGAACAAATAATGATAATTACTGAATCACTACACACCCGCTTTTCTCACTTTCTCACATGTGGTAAAAGAGCGGACAGGAAACACCTGAAATTACCAAACTGTAACCCAGTTGCCCCGATCTCCAATAATGACTGTACAATTTTTATCTTGTGATTGTAAAACCCTGGAGACTGGCTCACTTATACCACCTTTTCCTGCTTTACAACTTCAGAGTCTTATGATCACAAAGAAACCCCCTAATGTTTATTAATGGAGGAACTCTGGGTCAGCCCAGAATTAACCCTCCCCAATTCCTAAAGTATCTTACTAGTCAAAATCAGCACGTAATCAATCTGTGCATGCTCAACAACAATATCAGCTCCAACTTCGTCATCTAGAGCCACTGCATTTGTTTTCCTAAAGCCTGCCCATCTCTTGATACTCTAAAACTATCAGAATTACTGCAGTTTGGGGAGACAGCTTTCTAGGCCAATAGGCGATGTGATCTCCTGCTTCCTGCCCAGTAATAAATACTCTCTCTGAAACCCCAGTGTCCCAGGAATTGGTCATTTGAGAGCACCAGGCAAAGAATCCACCACTTTGTCTGGTGGCCTCTCGACAACCCAATTTCATGCTAAATGTGATACTTCTACTGCTGCTGGGAAGCCGTTTCATTCGCCTTGTCCAAACTCCTTGAAGGTACCTGTATTAGCTTCCGATTGCTGCTGTTAGGAATCATCACACATTGGTGGCCTAAAACAACACTCAGCTTTACGGTTCGGGTGGTCAGAGGCCCAGCACCGGGCTCGGTGCCCTTCTGGAGAACCCATGTCCCTGCTTTCCCAGATGCCAGAGGCTGCCCCAATTCCTGGGCCCAGGCCCCTTCCTCTTCCAAGCTCCCGTGCCCACTGCGATTACACTGGGCCTCCAGATAATTCAGGATAAACTCCCCATCTCAAGCCCCTTAATTAATCCCACCCACAAAATCCCGTTACCAGAGAAGGTAGCATCACAGGTTCCAGGAATTGGGATGTGGACTCATTTGAGGGGCCTGAGTCAGCCTAACTGAGACGTCTTGCAGGGTGCAGCCAGGAACCCTTGAAAGAAGCCTCCAGGGGCCAGGCAGGGGAAGGAAAAGGAGGGAGGAAGGTGGGCAGGACAGGGCAGCAGAGGGAGGACTGAGGTCCCCTCTAAAGAGGCAGCTCACTTCGGGACGCAGCCCAGTATAGGCACAACTCCCGCTTTTTTTCTACAAAAGCCATCAGCTATTTATGTGATGCTGTAACTGAGAAATCAGGATTTAAGGGATGATTCTGATTAATGAATCACTGGATAGATTTTCCTTTTCGTTTTCTGGTATACTGGAGTAGACAAAGGAAAATACCCAAAATCTCTAGGCGGTAACCCAGCAGCCTTGATCTCTGATAATGATTGTACAGCCTTTATCTGCTGCTCCTGTGAGTGTAAAAACCTTGTGACTAATCTTCATTTGTACCCACTTATCCAGTTTTTCAATTTTGGAGTCTTGTAACCACTAAAAACAGTCCCTAATGTTTACTGATGAAGCGTCTTGGGTCAGCCCAGAACTCACCCACCCCAAGTCCAAAGTTATCTTGATGACCGAGACGGGATCTAACCAAAGTGGGCCCACATGACATGCGCAGTAGCTTAGACTCTCACCTACACGTCACTTGGGCCTCATTATAATACTAAAGCCACGCCCAGCATCATATTAAGGCCGCCGCTTTCTTACATGTGTTCTGTGACTAAGCATGTCCTCTATCTCGCATGTTCAATAACCTGATCACCTCTGATCACATCACCTGGAAGCACGGTGCTCATTCTCCTAAACCTGCCCACCTTCTAATTCTATAAAACTATCAGAGTTACTGCAGTGCAGGCAGACAGATTCTGGGCCGTGAGGCCATCCGATCTGCTGCTGCACACCTAATAGGAAACTTTCTCTCTCTGAAACTCCAGCGTCTCAGGAATTGCTCATTTGAGCGCATCAGGCAAAAGAAGCCACTGCCTTTGTCAAGTAACATCTCCCAGTTTTTAGATGCTGGGACATAAGTAATCATTCTCTTTTTAATACTAGGAAGGCCAAACAAAGGCTATCGATGTAAGGGCTGAGAGAGCCAAGCTGAGAGCCGAGTCTGCCGGGACCTGCTGTGGACGGGTCCCAGGCCTTGCAGTGGACACAGAGAGGGCCTGCCTGGCAGTGGCCAGTGCCGCAGCTGGACAAACTCAATGGGATGTTGAGGATGGCATGACACACAGGTCAGGGCTCAGAAAAGCCGTCTCAGGGGAAAATCTTTAGATAATGTCAATTTGTAAAAATCCTAGTGGCGGAAAATGCAACTTACCACTAAAAGGAACTGGGAAGTAACAAGGCAACCGGCACATTCCACTGGAATTTCCACTTAATCACTGTATTTCAGATGCAAATGTTACCCCAATTTTGGAAGGATTTACAAGCATTCCCCATTCACAGTCCCCATTCCTATGCAAATTCAAATCTGAGAACTCACCCTTCAAGGCTCCCAGAGCGTGTGTGTATGTGGGAGGGGGAGGGAGCTAATTATTCCCCAATGTTTCTTTTTAGGACATTCTTAAAACTCTGCAGGCCTGTTAAGCAGGCGCAGTGGCTTTTCCCGTCTGTTTTGAGCTCTCTGCCCCCGCTCCCCAGGAAGAACGCTCCTCCTGGTTCTCTGACTTAGGTCCACAGATGCCCCTCGGAGAAGAAGCATTCTCACACACACGCTGCCCTGCGTGCACCCTGCTTCCCGGAACAGCACCAGGTCGGTGTTCCAAGGAAGATCTTGAGAAAGAAATCCACACCCCCCCCCCCAAGGCGGTGCCCTCGCGGCTGCAGTCAGCAGGTTTCACAAGGTCCGCCTATGCCGCGACTCGCCCACCCCCAGGGCGGCCGGGGGCCTGGGAGGGCCACACCGGGGCCCAGACCTTTCAGGTCACAGCCCCGCTCCGTCCGTCCACCGCGCAGTGCCCGCGGAGCACATGCACACACACCCGGGGAAGAATTACAAGCTGAATGCAATTAAAACAATAAAGGGCCACGCCCGGCCCTGCAAGCCGCCATCGGGGGCACCGTGCCAAAGGACGCACAGACTCGGCAGCGGCTGTGAGGTGCTGCACCCGGAGACTCAGCTGCGCAAGGAATCGGGAGCCAGACGCCTCCAAATGCCAACAAAGCTCCGGGAATCGCCGGCTGGGCCCGGGCCCAACGTAGAGACTTGTACACAGCCAGCCTTCCAAGCTCAGAAGTGGGAAACCCTGGGGTACATCCTAAGGAAATCCACTCAGGCGGGCTTCTCCTCTAGGTCTAAGGATGGAAGACTCGGAGGGTCACGGGGATTGGAGTGGGGGGCGCCTCGGGGGTCTCTATATTAAAGGACCACCCACTCATTGGGCTGACTCTCACAAGACCCTTGGGAGAGTGAGAAATAAGAAAAATACAAGCCCGGAGAGCTGAGAGAATAAGAAAATGCTGGGTCTTTGGAGGCAAAACCCTAAAAGGCCAGGCCCCTGCTGTGGCTGCAACTGGGGGGGCCTTACCTGTGAGACCCCTGGCGGGGTGTGTCATCGGCCGCTCAGGATCTTCTCTGGCACAGCTGCCCCCTCCTCACGCAGGACCTGGGCCTGCCAAGGACGCATCTGCCCTATACGTGGTGGTTTCGGGGGTCCTTGGCATGGGGGGCAGCTCGGGCTGGAGCCCAGGGGGATGCCACAACAAGGCGCCATTCAGCAGCCCGGGAGCGTGCGCTGCCCCCAGGAATCTCCTCTTCAGGTCCCCGCATGCAGGCCCTGGGACAAGCTTGTCCCCATTCTTCTCCCGGTCAATGGCAGGGCTGTTGGGGAATGTGGGGCTGATTGTGCGCCTGGGTGGGCCAGCACAGGGCTCGGCAGCACGCCCACCCCAGGCACAGACAGAGGAAGAAGCAAGGGGCTCCTGTCTTAGGGACCATGGGGAGGGTAGAGGGGGCCCAGGCCCACGGGAGACATTCTGGACTTAGGGGTCCACGCCCAGAGCCAGGTCCCCAGCCCCCAAGGCCAGCATCCGAGCAGGATGGGTTTATGCACACCAAGACAAGGGCACACAGGCCATGGGAAGCGTCAGCCATGCTCGGAGCCTCACTGGGGAGCAGTGGACGGAGCTGAAGTCCCAGAGGGGACAGGCAGGCGTGCAAAGCCCAGCCCTCCCTGCACAGGCTGTAGGACCCAGGGCACGCCACTTGGCCGCTCTAAGCCTCAGCGTCCTTCCAACCTTGAAAACGGGGGTAAACCAAGGCACCCGGCTGCAGCGCCACATGGCACACGGCTGCACAAAAGGAAGCTCACCCTCAGCACCTCTCTTGCCAAGGTAGGCAAAGTGGAAACAAACCGAGAACCCCAACTATGCAGCATGCTGGGAAAGGCAAGACTGCAGAGGCAGTACAACGATCAGGGGATCAGCGGGTGGAGAGGTGAAAGGAGGGTGCACAGGTGGAGCCCGGGGCATTTTTAGGGCAGGGAAATTACTCTATACAACATCACGCATGAGCCACACAGCTCCAAGGGCGAGTGCTAACATCACCCTCTAACCTGAGCTACTAATAATGCATCAAAATGGATTCATCAGTTGTAACAAATGCCACACAAATGCAGGATGTTAAACTGTGTTTGGAGGGGTGGGGAGAGGGCAATAGTCTATGGGAACTCTGTTCCTATAAACATAAAACTGCCCTAAAAAATAAAGTCTATCAAAAAAATAAATAAACTGGCAAAACTGTCCTCTACCTCCTCTTTCACCACCTGCAGGACCCGGCTCAGCCCCCCGACCCACCCTCCACCTGCCATCAGCAGCCTCACACACGCAAGGGGCTTAAAACCAGCGACTTCCCTCAAGATACCCTCGGCGGGTGAGGGGTATCGGTGGAGCGTGGGAGCAGACGGCCCTGTGGGCAGTCGCTCAGTTATTTTTATTACTCTGCACGAGACAGAGATCTGGTTTCCATCTCCCCACCGGCATCTGCAAGGGAGTGGTTTTATCTGATGATTGCCCAACAGCGCCTTGATCACCCACGCCTGATGCTGAATGATCAAACAAGCGAGCGATAAGCGATGGGAAGCACGTGCCAGGCCAGCGCCAAGGCTCCAGGGTTCTAGAACAGTCTCCAAGACCAGGGGAGCCGGGGTGGGGGGTGGTGGTGGGAGTCTGGACTCCCTCCACACCCTCCCCACCCCCATCCTGGCCCAGATTGCCCAGGGCTGCAATCCTTCCTTAAGGGTCTGCTATGGCCTCTCCTCCAGCTGGAAGCCCCAGGCAGCTCTCCCCCTGGCCGAGGGCGGGACACGGCAGCTGGGAAGCAGCTGTGCACCATGGCTGTCACCCCTGCACCCCAACAGGCGCTATCGGCCACAACCCAGTTCCTTGTGCACACAGGTCTCCGGTGGTGACCCACCAGCATGGAGGGAATGACACCTGCAGGTCCAGGTAACTGTCACGCCATTAAGTCTTGGAGCCTCTAGAATCAGTAAGCCACACGCTGGCTGGGCCCGTTTTGCAGACAAAGCCACAGTGTCAGGAAGGTGCCGGGACCTGCCCTGGCCCAAAGCTTAGGGCACTGCCAGGGTTGGCTCCTGACACCTTTCACGTTATCGTCAACTCTTGGCAAGTTTTCGATTCTTGCATTTTCCTTCAACATGTGGCGATAACTATCCAAGTCCAACGTGTCCAATTTTCCTCGTGCCCTCCTGACTCGGTGTCACTGAGAACAAAAGGCTGACCACTCAGCTCCTTGTTGGGACCCCAGGTTGTCTCATCACCGGCTCTTTCCTCCAGGATCTGAAGAGCTGCGAGCAGAAGTCCAGGCCATGAACCATCACTGCAGGTGACAGTGCCAAAAGCATCACCATCTCGACCTCAAGGAACTCAACGGGCAGTGCTGCGGGACCATGAGCTTTACCCAGAAGTAGCTACCCTGCCTCTCGGCACAAGGTCCAACTGGTTTTGCAGGAACAAGGTCAAGAGGTAGTCCCCCACTCCCTGGGCCGTTCAGAGACCTCCTTCAACTCAAAGAAAGGGCGCTGGCAGGGCCCAACTCCACCCAAGCCTGTGTTTCTGGAAAACAATGAAGGTTAGGGAATGCCCGCCCCCTCTGGGTCCTGGGAAACAGTGAGCTGCAAAGAATCCTCCTTCCCCTGCGACTTAGATGAGACACACCAACGCCCCCTTTTTACCTAGGACAAGGCCAGATACAAATTCCCATTCTTTGCCTCGGAAATAACTAGCTGGCCTGTTTGTCCTCACTGATCATTTGGAACAAAATGCTGGTTAACCAAACTTTGGTAACGCGTCTCCCTTTCTCCAGGCCCCTGAACTCTGAGGGTGCCTCCCAGAACATAGGCTGCTTCCTTGTAAAATATTCTCAGATCTACTATCCCGTCACGCCAACCCTGCAGCCCACGTTCCCACACCCAGTTCTTTATCCTCTCTATAAAAGAAAAGCCCTCTTGGCCTGAGATGCCTGCAGATCTGTGGTCAGAGCTGTCTTCTTACTGCAAAGTCCACTCAATCTACTACACTACCCCCTGCCCCCTTTGCAATAATCCTTCCCAAAAAAGGCCTCCCCTTACCAAGTCCAGATTTGTGGGGTTTCTTTTTATTTGATGCTACCCTTGTACCTTCGAACAGGGGCCGAGAGACTGATGTCAGCAGAGATGGAGTAGCAATTGTGATGAGAAGGAGTGGTGGAGCCAAGTCCACTGAGATCAGCTGCCACCCCATTCCAGGGCAGGTGTGCAATTACCCAGCCCTTGCCTCTCTCCACAGAACCTTCGGGGACAATGTGCCTAAGCTTTAAGTTTAGAAACATGGAAGAGAAGAGGCAGAGGCAGTGAAGATGGGCAGACGGCAGCTGGAGCCCACCTGTGAATTAGACTTGAGTGCCGCACCTGGTGTGGTTTCCCAACAGCTTTGACAGTACCTGCGTCCTGTGGCCCCAGCACACCTGGCATCACAGAGTAAAGAAGGTGCAACAACATCTACACAG
The DNA here is from genome assembly GCA_004026745.1 of Myrmecophaga tridactyla. NCBI lineage: Eukaryota > Metazoa > Chordata > Mammalia > Pilosa > Myrmecophagidae > Myrmecophaga > Myrmecophaga tridactyla. The sequence goes on from PVIY010027691.1 coordinate 18,092, forward strand.
GGAGCCCTGCGAGGGCACTGCCCCACCCCCAGTTCGCTGACCCGCAGCCAACGAACAGCAGAGTTGGGGTCAATGCATTAGACAAAATGTGAATCCCTCCAGGTGTGACCTGAAAGCCGTGCCAATCAAATCCACATTACAGAAATATTTTATTCTGTCCTTTGGGAGACAAAAACCACTTCTAGTCTAAAGATTTTTTTTTTAATTAGAGTAAGTTGTGTGTTTATGGAACGATCGTGCATGAAATACAGGATTCCCAAATACCATCCTATTATTTAAACCATGCATTGATGTAGAACATTTGTTCCCATTAATGAACACATTTTTTTATAATTGTATTATTAACTACACATAGTTCATGGTTTAACTCAGGGTTCACTTTCCATTCCAAAGACATTTTGATGCACTAAACTGTGTGGGCAGAATTATGTATAATTTTTGTATTTTAAGAATTTTGTAAAGTCTACAATATGCCTTAAATTTTCAGATATTTTCATAGAGATATAATAGCTGTGTGATCTAATTTAAAGAACAGGGTTATTCAATTTTGCAAGTGAAATCATTACCCTCCCCCTCCTACATGGGACATGACGTCCAGGGGTGAACGTCTCCCTGGCAGCATGGGAAATGACTCCCAGGGATGAGCCAGGCCCTGGCAGTGTGGGATCAACAATTCCATCCTGACCAAAAAGGGGGAAAAGAAGTGCAACAAATAAACTAGCAGTGGCTGAGAGAGTTCAGATAGAATTAGAAGCGATTCTGGAGGCTACTCTTATGCAAGCTTCAGCTAGATATTGCTGTTTACCATGGTTTGCCAAACCCCAACCAAAACCATCCCTGCCAACCCTAAAGAACACCTACGGCTTTATCTGAGATTCTACAAAGGTTCCATGCACTATGATTACTTTCCAGAAACCAACAATCTCCAGATGGGTTCCTAGGTCAGATAAGTCCTGAAATGCAGAGGGGCCAGCCTCTCCAAGAACACCAACTAGTTCCCTCCCCCTATCCTATATTATCGACAGCCCTTTTCAACAAGAAAAGCTAGAACAGGCATAGTCCAAATACCCCTAAAGACTGGGAGAAGGATCAAAGGAGAAGGTGGAATTAAAACAGAGAAGATATAGGATTTAACAAATGAGTATGACTGCTGAATCATTCTACTAATATTTCTTTTATCTCCAGTGTCTTGGAGGAGCTAGAAGGAAAAACCTAAAATTGTGGAACTGTAACTCATACCAAACTCTGAAATCTCTTCTACAACCAGTTGTTGCAATGTGCTTTGAAATTTACTGTTTTTTTGTATATGTTATTTTTTCACAAGAAAATAAGTTAAAGGAAAAGCAGCTGACGGACATGCTCACAGAATGGCTTTGCTGAATTAAAATATAACTTGCTTTATAGAAAGAAAAATAAATAAATACTAAAAAGAAAAAGGAACAGGGTTACTTTAAACCTCTTTGCCTTTAAGATTTAGCTGGTCAAAGTCTTGAAAACTATTTTACTCTCCAAATTGCCTAGAAGGATACTTAACGCTGAAGGTAATTTTCTCAAAAGAGCAGTTAGATTAAAAGAAGTGCTTGCACTTGGGGAAAATGTTTCTTCTCTGATTTGAGCATGCACAAATAAACTGAGGTGCCAAAGAGGCTGATGGTTTCAAACACCACCATCCACCACCCACATAAATCATGTAATGCAAAACCCCACCCCATCTCCCTTTTAAAAGGGGCCCCCCTCCTTCAGCACTAACTCAGCAAAGTCCTGCTCTAAAGATAAACCTGCAGCCGACCCCACAGGAGCGCATGGACAGGTCAAGCTGATTTATGGTCAGAAGTAAGAGCACGCTCCTATTTTTAAAAACGTGCTCACAGGCATTGTATTCTCCCTTTACCAAAGGGTTAGTAAAGAACCCACAGCACATGGGGGTGGGGGTGGGGTATGTACAACCATGACAGACACAGGCATGAAGCTCTTTTAGGGCACATTGATTCTAACCAGCTTTCTTTTTTATAATTACATAGAAAGCCAAAATGTAAACGTAGCCTTCCTATCAATGTCTGATCCTTAAGAAGCATATCCTTTGTTTCAGTATATTTTTTATTTTGGGTAAAATTCTACCTATTGATGTTGAATTCACTAAACTTAATGTCTTTTGAAGGCTTTGGTTACTCTTAAAAAAAAAAAAAAAAAAAAAGAACCCACAGCACACTCTCTGGCCAGACAAAAGCAGGCCAACCCACATGCAAAGCTCAGCCCACTGTGGTGTCCACTTTAAGCTTTTTCGTATGTATTTAGCCCAAGAGCACTCGCATGCGATTTCTGCAGACCATGGTCCCCATGCATCACAGCTGCCAAGTGCACCCACAAGCCCCTCGGGTCAGGAGAAGCATCTGGGGACACGTGGAGATCTGCCTGCTTATAATGACCCCAAGAACAACCCATACAGAGTACTGAGGCCCCGACAAGGGGCTCGTTGTCCTTCCCTCTGAATCTGACCCTTGTTCCCTATGAGCCACCCCAGACTTGGCAACGCCATCCCCGCGGTCGCCCAGGGCACCCTCTGAAGCCCCCCACCCTTCTTTCCCCTGCAGACCCCCTGGGGAGGTTCACTCTGCCTGCAGCCTCGCTGTCCTCTCTCCAGACTTCTCCAATCGCGGCTGCACAGGTCTCTGAGCCACCCCAAGTTGCCTTCCATGCTGGAGCTGCCTGGAATTTCCTAAAATGCAAATCTGATCTCAGCATTCCTCTGCTGAAAACTCCTCAGAGGCTCCCTGCTGCCTTCAGATGAAACTCTCCATCCTTCACCCCCACATATGCAGGAGGCTGCCCCATCCTGCCTCCTGCCCAAGTGCCTGTCACCCTCTGCCTGGTCCATTCTACCCACCCCAGTTCCCCCGGGGCCTGCCCTCTGCTGGGGGCACCGTACAGAGGTGGGCCTCCCTGCACCCTCCTCAGCACCCTTCAAAAGGCACCCAAGGCCCTTCTGTATGAGGTGTCCCCTGTCTCCCAGGAAAAAAGGAGGCCGCGTCCTCTTCTGAGCTCCAAGGGACCTTTCTAAACCCTTTCCAGGGCCACCTGCACATGTTCCCTAAGGACCTACTCCGTGCCAGGCAGTGCACTAAGTGCGAGCAGAGCACAACAGTGGCTGTACCCGCCCTGTGCACAGACCCAGACACCTGGTGTACAAACATCCCATTAGTCCTACAGGGATGTGCAAGTGAGTGCATATGCGTGCGTGATTAAAAACTGTAACAGGTGTGTGTGCATGATTACAAACAGCAATGGGGGTGTATATGAGTGTGAGTACAAACTGTAAACCACGCATGTGCATGTATGTGCATGTGCACACAATTACAAACTGTAACAGCTGTGTGCATGTGTGCACAATTACAAACTATAATAGTTGTGTGCGCAATTTCAAACTGTCATAGGTGTGCATCCTTGTGTGCACAGTTACAAACTGTAATAAGTGTGTGTGCATATGCACAGGACTACGAACCGTAATAGGTGTGCGTGCATGTGTATGTGCATATGTGCACAATTACAAATGGCAATCGATGTGTGCATGTGTGTGTGCACGTGTGGGATTACAAACTGTGACAGGTGAATGTGTCTGTGCATTACAAGCAGTGCAGGAGTGTGTGTGTATGCACCACTACAAACTGTAATAGGCGTGCACCTGTGTGTGATTGCAACCTGTAATAGATCTATGTGCACGTGATTACCAGACGCAGTGAGTGCCTGTATGTATCTGTGTGTGCACATGTCTGTGTGATTATAAGCTGGCCAGTGTGTGCATGTGTGTGTGCATGAGTGTGTGTGTGCACGAGTGACTACAAACTGTCACAGGTCCTGTGTAGGACACCCCGGGGTACCGAGGGCCTGAGGAGGTCAGCAGACAGTCGGGTGGGAGCAGCCCCCGGGTCACAAGGTGTCAGCAGGACCTGTGTGCACACAGGACCCAAACCCGCCTAGTCAATGTGACTTTACCATACCAGCAAATTCTCACCCAGGAAGACAGGGAGTAAACAGCTTTGCTGCTTGTTTCAAAACTTCCTGAAATCCTTTCCCTGGGCCCCAGACTGCTCACCTGGCCTTCTCCAGGCACCTCAGAGCAACAAGCCCTTCAGGAAGAGCCTGCTCAAGTGGGCAAAGCGTACCCCATCAGTCAGCTGCCAGAGCGCGCTGCAACCCACCTGCCGTGGCTGCCTGCCCCCGAGCCTTAATCTGTGACCTGGCCCGGTCCCAAGACAACACAGTCCCACTGTTTCAGCCAGCTGGTCTGTTTTTGTTACAGCAGCCCTGGCAGACTAAGACACACACAAGTGATGCATGCATCACTAAAGCAACGCGCTCGGGATACAACTGTTAACTGGAAAATCGAACCAGAAAATCACTGTGTGTTTCTCCATCTACAGAGGAGGAGGGAGATGGCAGCGCCTGCCCCACCCCCTTAGTATGTTCTGGAAAGAGAGCCAGGCAATGAGAGCATGCTTTCCTTTGGACAGTGGAAAAGGTTCCCTCCCATACGTTCTTTGTACAACAAATATTTTATCTCCTGTGAAATAAAAGGCCACGTGTTAGCAATGCGATGACATGGTGAGCCACAGACCGTATACTATGGATGGTATGTGTGAAGATTTCTCAGAAAAATACTTTTTTAAAAAAGGTCATGTGTTCTAAAAAAAGGGTGCGGGGGAGTGTCTGTACACCAAGTGGAGGAACGTCCAGTGGGCAGAAGCCGTCCCTGCTGTCCAGGTACACGCTCCTGGGGAAGCTGGCTGGCTGGCAGGAACGACGTAGCGCTAGTTTCCCAGCTGCTGCCAGGGCGGGCACGGCATCCCCCTTGTGCTGCACCCCGAAGCCTTGTGCTGCCCGTACCCCAGACCGAGCCTCCCTTCAAAGGCCACCCTGCGTTTCACAGCAGCGTCTCCGAGACACTCATGACAGAGCCGGGGCCAGTAGAACCAACAAGATCACCGGCTGCTTCGCCCTGGCACAAAGAACTCGCCAATGGTGAGGCTGTCTGTCTGTCTGTCGGTATGCACCACTTTAAACCGGTAAAGTGGTTCCCTTAAAAAAATTTTCTTCTTTTTGCTTCCACTTCAACACAAGCTCTAGACTGCATTTCAAGTCCTCTTAAGCATTTCCTTTTAACATTCTCTTTCGCCTGCAGCCTGTCTGATGTGAAAGCGAAAGCTGCAGGTGATCCCCCCTGCCCAGGCATGGTCATATCCTCCAGTGCCGCCACCGTGGAGCGGCCCCTCCCGAGGATGCCACTGGGCAGCGGATGCACCCAGCACAGACTGAGGGACCCCGCCGCCGAGGAGGCAGATCTCTTTGACACTGTCCCCCACCTCCAAGTTTACTGACGAGGAAACTGAAACTCCCCAAGATGCAGGAGCTCGTCATGGCAGCTCGTGGGGCATCTGGGGGGCTGACCTGCAGGGTGTCTCTGGAACCTTCCATCCCAGGACAGCAGAGGGTCTGGAGAGGCTGGGCAGCCGGGTTCTGATGTTGGACGGGCACTTACACGTGGGCTGCACAAGTCTGTTTCCCGCTCTCTGCCTCAGTTTCCGCCACGCAAACAGGAACATTCAGAGGCGCCTTCCTCACCAGCCATGTGACCCGAGGACAGCACGTTCTAAGGGGCCACGTACAGGGTGTCCCCTGCCTCCAAATTCGCCCACCGCCTTGGGAGCAGCGGGGAGTGAGAAGGCAGCCAGGCCACTCACCACCTTGCAGAGGTGTTGCAGCCCTGGCACCCCCATGGGCCCTTCCTCGAGTCACCCGCCTCTGCCCAGACTTTCTGAAACTTCAGGGGTGTCTACTGTTCCTAAGCGTAAGAAGGCTGTGACGCACTGCACAGAAAATACACGTTAGATAAACTTTCTTCTGGCCTGAGTCCTCATGCTGTTGGCCACAAGTTCAGTGTTAATAAATCAACAATATACATTCAAAAAGGATCCTTTAAACAGAAACACTCTTAAAATAAGGTTACGCATCAATGAAAACACTGCGGTCAGAAGCTCACAAGAACCGAACCCTGTACTTCCCCCAGAAACGGGTTCAGATTTGCAAATCAATGTTCAAGGCAACTTGACAGAAATAACTACCATGAATAATAAGCACCACTATACTCCTTTAGCTCTCAAGGCTCCTGACTGTGCTGGGGCACATAAAAACAGGCAGAAAATAGCTGCTGCTTGACAATACACTGAAACTATGACCAAATCCTCTCAGGGCCAATTGTATAAAGAACTACAACTTTGCAGGTTTATTTCATTACTTACCAAATGATCAGTGTCATCAAACATGTCAGTCACCAGGATATGATTTCTTCCTACTGCTTAACATGAGCAGAGTCTGAAACAAAATTGGAAAAGGTGGCATTTTAGCAGGGTGAACTTTGAGCCTGAATTACTCAAAACATATGTAGGCAGATTCAACGCCACCCATCAGCACTGTGAGAAAAGCCGGGGGCTCTGACAGTGCATTGCCAGAGAGAGGTGTCAGCTGGAGTGTTTGCAACATAAACCATGCAGCCAGAGGCGGCCAGAGGAAGCCTCGGAGCTGAGCATGGGGAAAGGAGAGTGTCGTCTGCCTTTCCCAAGTCTGTCGCTCTCCCCTCGTCTCTCCGTGCCCAGTTGATACCCTTTGGTCATGTATAATCCGGCAGCCATCCTCTCCTTCCTGGGACACGTAAATGTGAGTGAACCTGTCTGTGCTTTTAGGGCAGGTACAGGCATAACCCAGAAAGGGTGTGACTGATAAGCGAGTCACAGTGAAAAAAAAAACATTTTAGCACAAAGTTTCCAAATTATTTCCCAGTTGAGAATCACATAATAAGAAAATGTTAGCACTCAGCATTTCAACAACTTTTAAATTTCAAAATAAATTACACACTTAACCAAAATCAGAACAGGAAGAGGGGGTGGAGTAAACGGGTAAAACAGCAGGAAAAGAAGAAACCAAAATTTAAAAGTACCAGACTTTGTAGGGGACCTCAATAATCTCAAATGTAGGGGAGAGAAACAACCCTAGTGTACGTCAACAGATGACTGGATAAACAAAATGTGGTCTAGCCAACACAATGGAGTATGATTCAGCCGTCAAAAGGAATGAAGTTCAACATGGCTGAGCCCTGAAAACACACTGAGTGAAAAGAAGCCAGACACAAAAGGACAAATATTGTATGAGTTTGCTTATATGAAATATCTAGAATAAGTAAATTCACAAAGACAGAAAGCAGATCGGAGGTTCCAAGGGGCTGGGACAGGGAGGAGGGGAGGGAAGTTAATGCCTAAGGGGTGCAGAGTTTCTGTTTGGGGTGATGGAAAAGTTTTGGTAATGGATGGTGGTGATGGTGACACAACACTGGAACTATAATGAATGTCAGTGAACTGTACACTTAAATGGCTACAATAGTAAATTTTATGTTACACGTTACAATTTTTTTTTAAGTTACAGAGTTCTCATTTCAGGTGGTGAAAACCTAGGGCAATGGATGTTGGTGATGGCAGCCCAGTGCTGTGAATGCAATTAACACCACTGAATTTTACACTTGAAAGTGGTTAATAAGAGAAATTTTGAGTTGTATATATGTCACCCAAATTAAAAATTAAAAAAAAAAAAAAAGAAGAGGAGGGCTAAGCATTGCACAAAACGCCGAAGCCATAAGGGAAAAACATGAAGCAACACGCCGAGCAAATTCTTTGCACACACACGCCAAGGGGTTCCCATCCTTACTAATCAAAGAGCCCTTGGCATCGTCTTGGCCAGCACCCCAAAGTCGAATAACCCGGGGCTCCACCACACAGGCCACAAGTCAAAACTACACACGGCAGATGAAGCGGAAGCTATCATTTAAAAGGCCGACTAAAGCAAGATACTCATTCTCCTCTCTCAGATGGGCCACGACTTAAAAAGCTGGGAATCCCCAGGCCTGAAAATGGTGTAGGGAGCCAGGGCTTTCAGACACTGGGGGCTAGGAACAGAAGCAGAGCGTCCCTACACACACCATGCCACAGACACTTCAGAAATTTTCCCTACGATTCTATTCCCACCTAGACACAAAGATATGCCTAAAGCACTTTCCCAGCACTTCTGTCGAAGTAAAGCAATTAAATAGCCTCAGAAATCATCAGCAGCCAACCAGCAAAATAAATTCTGGTCCCTCCAAAGCCCAGGATCCCAGGCAAACATCAGAAAGAGGGAGGTGGGCAAACTGTGCACAAATGAGATTGCCCAAGACAGAAGCAGAAAGGTAAGTGGTGGGACGACCCCTATTGCGTGACTGCAATCCCACAACGGATGTAGGCGTGCAGGCGTGCATGTGGCTGTGGACCCAAAAGGAAACGTCTGGGAGGAATTCAACAAAAAATGGTAAAAGGTTTTTTCACTCTTTGGAGAACGTCTGGGGAGTACAAGGAGAGCTGCACACTGAGTTTGCACGTTTCTGGGTTGACATTTTCGTGCTGTGCACACAGTCACATCTGCAGCTGGCAGCACGCTGTTTTTCCCCTTAGGAACCCATTCTGCCAAGTCTCTGTGGTTGCGATGTGCAAACCCCCTGCTCACCGCCCCCCACACACACCACACACCCCAACCCACCTCTTTTTCCCAAAGTCTTACCAGATTTGTTCTAAAAAGTAAATATATAATAACTACAGGTTGGTGAGCCGGAGGGGACTTGGGCACTTCCTCAATCCCCCACCCCCACTCCCAACCCCACTGGGCACCACCGCACACCACCTGGTGTGGAAAAAAAACACTGCCAACTGCTCAGTGACTGTCAGAGTAGCTTCTAAATTTCCCCTAATTCCTAGAGACTCAAAGTGCTTCTCTTGGTCTGCCGATTTTCAAGCTTGGGAGGGGCCCACCTGGGTGCTTCTGATTCCAGAGACTTCTTGAGAGCAGGGCCCAAGAATCTGCATTTCTAACAAGCTCCCAGGGCTGTGGCTGCTGCAGGACCTAGGGCCTTGCTCCAAGCACCGCTGTTCTACTGAACACCATTTGCTCAGAGGCAGGAGCTTAAGGGAGCCGGGAACAAGGGAGCCTCATTCATTCATTCCGTACCTATTTTTTGCTTTTTTTAATGTGTCCAGCTCTGTCAAAAGTCCCTAGTTCTCATGTTCCAGTACCCATGTTTCTTAAAGATGACTGGATAATGATATAGCTTTCACAATGCAACCGTGTGATTGTGAAAACCTTGTGTCTGATGCTCCTTTTATCTAGGGTATGGACAGATGAGTAAAAAACGTGGATAAAAAATAAGCAAACAATAGGGGGAACAAAGGTTAAAATAAATTGAGTAGATTGAAATACTAGTGGTCAATGAGAGGGAAGGGTAAGGGGTATGGCATATATGAGCTTTTTCTTTTTTCTTTTTTATTTCTTTTCCTAGAGAGATGCAAATGTTCTAAAAAATGGTCACGGTGATGAACTATATGATGATATCGTGAGCCACTGATTGTGCACCATGTATAGAATGTTTGTATGTTTGTTTGTCGTGTATAATAAAAATATTAAAAAAAAAAAAAAAAAAAAGTCCCTGGCTCTCCTGAGAATACAAAGAAACAATTGCCTGGGAAAGTCACCTTCGGGAAGGGACAAAAGCCACACTGAAAGGGAAAAGGAGTACAAATGCAACAAAAAATAACAACAGGGTACCAGCTCACATGCTCTGAAGGTGTCTCCATAGTCCCTGATGGAATTCTCCTTCCCTGTTGCACGTGGCCAGCCTCCCAACCCAGGCCTGCCTCCTGCTCAGGAGACCCCAGCCTCACTGGCTTTCCGTCTGCACACAGAGCTGTCCCGTTCTCCCTCACAGGGCCTCTGGCCTGGCTGCTCCTGCGTGCGGGAGGTTCCTTCCCACCTGTTGCCTTCAGTCGATGCCAGCTCCCACGGCAGCCAGGACAGAGGCCTCTCGGCAAAAAGGAGGCCCTTGAACGGGTCTGGTCCAGCTCTGGATTTCAGGGCATACCTGGTGGAAGACGATGAGCCCAGGTGCACGATGGGGTCCAGCAAAAGGACGGACGCCCCAGGGCTCACATCCCTATTTCGTGCCAAACGCAGGCTGATAACTACTTACTGACCGCAAACAAGTGGGCGCCCCAAAAACACACGGGCCGGATGGACAGGTGTGATCTTTGGATTCTCACTTTCACAAAAATGAGCACTTGAGGTTTAGGTGAGGTCCCAACCACTCTAGGTTATGGTACAGAAATGGCATGAATGATGCAAGGAAGGCCCAAGCGCATGCCACACCAGCAAATGAGGAGGAAACGGAGAAAAAACATCGGGGACAAACCCCAATACGCAGGTGGAGCCCTGGTGCACACTCACAGTGAAAAACCCACCCCACCAGAAGAAGCACCCAGCACGCCATTTCACTGGGCCGCCACCCATCGCAGGACCCAGCTGTGCATGGGGCCCCTGCACTCAGAAATCAGACACACTCACCCGGCAACAACCAAAAACACCCAGAGAAGGGATGACGGCAGGCCCCCTACAACACACACCAAGGCCGGTTTCAGGCAGCCTCCACCTAACTCGTGAATTCTCTTATGAATGCGTTAAGAGTCTCTTTTTCAAAATTACTGCCATTTCGAGAAGAGCTGCAAAAGGTTAGAAACCGGGTGAAACGAGACGTTTTATCACGTCGATCATCAAAGAAACTCCAATGAAAATAAGATGCCATTCTCCCCTTAAAATTAACAAAGGAAAAGATGACAAGGCTCGGCACTGACGAGGCTGGATGAGTCCTCGCCCAGCTGTCCTGGGAAGTCTGTTCTAGAAGGCTGGAAGCACTGGTCATCAGGAACCTTACAAACGTCACCTGCAGGGTGAGAAGGGGACAGGTAACCACACAACAGCTTCTCGTCTCAGGAGACTCAGGATACCATAACACTTAAAACATGCCCCAAGAGAATCAGATAAAGGATGGGGCTAAATTGTCGGCACATGCTTTTCCAGATATACAGCCAACAGCGGGTGAATGAGAGTCCCTGAGTTGTACCTGCCACAGCTAATTAAGACCCACCACTCTTAAATGAGAAAACACCAACCCACGAGGAAAGTGGGCAAAGCAGACGTTTGTACAGCCACATACATCTGACTTTCTCTCCTATATCGGGAGAGGAGCCTGTGGGCAGAAATCCTAAGTGTTCTGACATCTATAAACACAGCAGCCCAGGGCCATCCTGGATCCATGTGTGTTTCCTGAATAACAATAAATCAATGGTTTAGATGGAAGAGTGGGTGAGTTTTTTTGCGGCTCTATTTCCACAGCAGCTCCTTAGTGCAGAGCTTGGGTGAGGAAAGGAAACTCTTGGGTTTGGCCGAGATCCAAACTGCACAGGGTGGTGCAGAAATCACACGCGATATCCACAACAGTCTCTGTACGTATGTATAGTGCTTCAAAATCGCTCAGCATCACTGCAATGCAAATCCTTGCAACTTAATTTCTCACAAGGCTAGATAGATGTCGAGATATCTCATTAACCCCCCTCCAAAGCCTAGATACAGTGCTGTAATAACCCACAAAATTCAAACCATTCACCTTAACTTACAATACAAAAACCCTGCAATTGTTTCCTGCAGAGAAGCAGCAGGCTGGCCACGGAAGTAGTCACCCAAGTGTTTCCCTTAAAATGACAATAAAGTGGGTGAAAAACCAGCCATCTGAGACCTGGAGATACTTTCCTTATGGCAGGACTACACGAAAAGAGCTGCATTTTCTCTACAAAATGGATTTCTTCATAAGATGATAGAACATATTAAATTCAAAAGAATAAAAATGCTCCCACAGCAATCTACAGCAAATACTTAACGCCTTTCACCCAGATCTGGGAAAAGGACAAGCTTTTCGCATAAAACAAGCTAACAACACTGCGAATTTACAGCTGCCCTTGGTCACTGACCCAAATCATGAGCAGCCCACCTCTGAGCTGAAAACCAACCTGGCATGCACAGCAGCCACCTGCAGAGCCAGGCGTCCCAGCACCCCTGCTTCCCCCAGACTGCACTACTGTCCGATGAGGTGCTCTCCCGTCAGAAGATTTATCTCCTTCTTCTTGCTCAAGGGTCATGACTGCCCATCGCTGCTGCTGATTTTTAATTTGTTTTTGTTTTTGTTTTGCAGGGGAACAGGGAGGGAACACTGCTTCGAAATAAATTCCAGAACAAGTTCTCCTTGTGTTGTGTTAAAAAGCAAAACAAGTGACGCCAACTAGCGCAAAGGGTACAGCTTCAATCTGCGGTCACACGGGGACGCCTCCTTCAGAGTCCCCCAAGCACAAGGTTTCTGGCTCCTTCTATGTTCCTGTTGCATTACAGAAGGCAGGCTGAGCATGCTTCAGGGGTGTAGAGTTTCTGTCTGAAGTGGCAAGAGAGTTAAGGTACTGGATACCTGCGAGGGCGGTGCGAGGCGGTGATATAATGCATACTGCACAACCGCATACCTGCAGGCGGCTCAAATGGGAAATGATGAGTTGCATATGTCATTGCAACTGTCTATGCAACTCATCATTTTATGACCATAAAAAGCTTTTAAAAACCACACAAATGAAAATCTCTAAAAGACGCACCCTCTGAGCCCTGCTTCCCCATCTCTTGTCTGGGAGGCATTCGTCTCTCAGATGATGAATTATAGTCTTTTTCCTGATCACATTATAGATGTGAAATGTAAACGTTATAATGCAAATTGGATTCTTTCACAAAAATGCTAACTATGAGAAAATAAGAAACATCCAGAAGCCCTGCCTTGCTTTCTTGGGAGTCTGGTGGCTGGTTGTGCCCCTCAGGGGCAGGTCAACCCATGATAATATAAAATGATGACAAGTCCTGGGTATGTGAAAACCTCCCCACATACCCCAGGCTCAAAACAGGAAAGGGTGGAAACTCACCAAGGAGGAGACTCCACAGAAGTCAGGGCTGATCGGGGGGCAGCGAGGGGCAGCAAGGGCGGGCAGGGAGCAAAGGAAGGGCTGACAGTGCCCAGCATGCCGGGGCACAGAGGACAAACCCACTTGTCCTGCAGGAGCAGGAGAAACATGGTGATAACTACTGCCCACCGCCAAAGCCAGTTACGGAGCTAAAACCTCTCCAAGCAGAGCGAGAAAACAAAGTCCAGGAGGGGTCCTCAGCTCCCAGGGGACACAGGGTGGGCAGGGGGGCTCCAAATCCCGCGGCCAGTCTTGGCTGACCACAGTGCCCACACAGGCATCCCAAGAGCTCGGCTCAACTGATGCTGACAGCTCTGAAGGAAGTTCTTGGCCCCGAATTATATCGGATTTACTCTTTGCTATTTTTGGTACTGTTACAGGCTCGCAGGGAAGGATCTCCAGAAGACAGGTGACGCCTGGCACCTCTGCACCTGCGAACGGAATCTTATTTGGAAACAGGGTTTTTGCAGATGTGACCAAGTTAAATTGGGGTTGGACTGGATGAGCGTGAAATCCAACGATGGTGTCCTGTAAGAGGAAGAGAGAAGAAAGCCGCGACACAGTGGAGGCGGCCATGGGGGAGCACCGAAGCCGAGGCAGGGTAGGAAGGGTTCACCCCCATGGGTTTTGGGGGGAGCCTACGCCTGGTAACCCTTGGACTTCAGACTTTTGAACTCTAGAACTGTGAGACTGTAACTCTCTAGGGTTTGAAGTCACCCAGTTTGTGGCACTTTGCTATGGCAGCCCCAGGACACTGAGACAGGGGCTCTGTGAGTGCTTAAAACCAAGCAGTGAACACACACCATAAATAAGCAATGTGATGGAGTGGCTGGAGGGAGGTGCCTGAAACCGCTAAGCTGTGTTCTGCAGCCCTGATTCTTAAAGATGATTGCTGTAACTACAGAGCTTTCACGGTGTAGTTGTGTGACTGTGAAAACCTCGTGGCTGTCACTCCCTTTATACAGTGTATGGGCAGGTAGGTAAGAAAATAAGGACAAAAACAAATAAATAATAGGGGGGCATGAGGGGTATGGGATGTTTTGGGTGTTCTTTTTTTTCTTATTTTAATTTTTTTTTTTTTGGAGTGATGAAAATGTTCAAAAATTTATTGTGGTACTACGTGATGATATTGTGAGCCACTGATTGTACACTATATATGGAATGTTTGTATGCTAAATTTGTGTGTTTGTATGTCATTTAATTAATAAAAATATTAAAAGAAAAAATTCAATTGTGGTGACGAATGCACAACTATATGATGACATTGTGAAGCATTGCTTGTACATTTTGGATGATTACATGGTATGTGAATATATCTCAAAAAAATAAACAACTATATAGTTATTCACTAAAAAAAAAAAAGGAGAAAGAGAGAATCTGTAAAAGGAGAAGTGAGCAGAGAAAAAGAACAGGAAACAAACAGCACTGAAAGGCAACTCAACCCAACACAATTTTGCCAAAAGACAGTTCCAGCACTGCCACTAATCAACGATTTAGTTATTACTGATGACTTAAAAATACTTTTTTTGTATTATGGCAATATTTTACAAAGTAAATGTGTGATAAATGTTTGAATGAATTAATTCTTGTTGCTTATCTGATAATAAAACATCTTTTATCTAATGAAGAAACAGTAAGTGATACAGACAGATAGGGCAGAGAGAAGAAATGAGGAAGATGGCTGGTTTTCAGTGCATCACCTGGGAACACCCCATTCTGGCAGAGAACCCCGGACAAGACCGGAAAGAGCCAGACATGAAATGCCCCTCTGCCTCTGCGATCAAAGTCGCACTCTTAAAAGCTCCCTGAGCCTGCTTCCTGGAAGGACAGGCAAGGGGAGGTGCCTTGGGACCCCCAGAAAATCAGTACTGCTCAGGTGAGAAATGAGGGTGGCCAAGATGGGGCTGGTGATGATTTGTAAAAGTTTAAAATTTTTTTAAGGAAAGCCTTAAGACATTACAACCCCTTCAAAGGAAAAGTCAGAGTCACTAAAGTATACGGTGAAGGGGAGAGCAAATGGGGTAACCGCTTAACAGACATAGGATTTCCTTGTGGGGTGATGAACATGTTTCTGAACTTGATAAATGCAGAGGCTGCACAAAAAACGTACAATGCTGAATGCCACTGAACTGTCTCCCTTCCGGTGGTTCATTCTGAATCAGGGGGCTTTCACCTATGAAATACCAATGCCCCGATGAATCCCAGAGTGATTCGATCAGTGAGTAGAAAAGTATTTGCAAAGCCCCCTTTGGGTAATGGTGAAAACGGGGAGAAATTCAACTTCCCCAAGTTGAATTCTTGATATTCTCACAAGCAGTGTGGACAACCAAAGCTATAGGCTGAGCCCCCAGTCTTGGGGTTTGTTCATATGAAACTTAACCCCACAAAGGATAGGTCAAGTCTACTTAAAATTTAGGCTTAAGAGTCACCCCCAAGAGAGCCTCTTTTATTGCTCAGATGTGGCCTCTCTCTCCAGCCAACACAAAGAGCAGTCTCACCACCCTCCCCCGTCTACATGGGACATGACTCCCAGGGGTGTGGACCTTCCTGGCAACGTGGGACAGAGATCCTGGAATGAGCTGAGACTCAGCATCAAGGGATTGAGAGAACCTTCTCAACCAAAAGGGGGAAGAGCGAAATGAGACAAAGTGTCAATGGCTGAGAGATTCCAAACAGAGTCGAGAGATTATTCTGGAGGTTATTCTTACACATTAAATATATATCACCTTGTTGTTCAAGATGTAGTGTAGAGGCTGGAGGGAACTGCCTGAAAATGTAGAGCTGTGTTCCAGTAGCCATGTTTCTTGATGATGATT
Source organism: Myrmecophaga tridactyla (assembly GCA_004026745.1). Classification (NCBI taxonomy): domain Eukaryota; kingdom Metazoa; phylum Chordata; class Mammalia; order Pilosa; family Myrmecophagidae; genus Myrmecophaga; species Myrmecophaga tridactyla. The sequence goes on from PVIY010027691.1 coordinate 33,855, forward strand.
GAACAATGATATAGCTTTCACAATGTGACTCTGTGATTGTGAAAACCTTGTGTCTGATGCTCCTTTTATCTACCATATCAACA
>PVIY010027692.1:0-33931 GCA_004026745.1 Myrmecophaga tridactyla
CCAAGTAGCCTTAGAACCCAGACCTGGAGCCTTCTAACGTGAGGCTATGAGGAGGAAGGTGCTGGTTTACAGAGCTGCAACTCAGTGATGCCCTAAGGGGGGCATAGGAAGGAAAGGGCGCGAGTGTGGTGGGAAGGGTCAGGACTTAGTAAACTTGGCCCATGTGCCTCTGTAGGACAATATCAGTATCTAACTTGTGGGCAGATTGCAAGGAGTAAAAGTGCTACTACATACAAGGCACTTAGATAGTACCTGGCACAGATAAGCACTCAATAACTGTCACTGATTAGATCAGGATTCCTTTCATCTGACACAATATGGACTGGTGCTGGTCAGTTAATGGAAAAAGTTGGTTGAAGGGAAATCAGAGAAAATTATACTACACACTTTTAACATTTAATTTAAACTTAAAACACATAAAATGCACATCTATTCACTGTTCTCCGATGTAGGCCCAAGCGCCTTTCCTTTGAGTAAGAGTCCCTTGATGGGACTCCCCAGTGAGTGAACCACAGCCGATAATGCACCCTCTACCACCTCCAGTTCCGGTTTCTTTAAACTGGTCCAAAAACTTACATTGCAAGATAATGAGTGAAGAATCTTTCTAGATTGTTCATTTCCCCCCCAATCTTTAATTTAATTTACTCACACATCAGCAACTCATTCTCAGTTGGTCTCACAAAGTATTTAACTGAATTTGCACAAGAATAATTTCTTTCCACACTCATTCTATCACCTGTTGTTAGAACATTTCATTAAATTACTTAATTACAATAAGGCTTTTACGATGACAACTAAAGCAGCATAAAGTAGTTTTGGAAACAAAGACATGCATTCAGTAAGCATGCTCAGTAAGCATGCGGTCACCTACTGGGAACAGAAGCTTACTGGGAGAACGTGCTGGAGAAGCTGAGCAAGGGGTGAGTGGTGGAGGGTATGCAGGCGGGGGGCATGTAGGAGGGGGGAGCAGGCAGTGGGAGGGTGTGCAGGGAAGGGTGCTGGAGAATAACTACTAGCTTGAGGCATTCACTGTATCATGGACACTAATAAATATATTGATGAGTCTTTATCAATAAATAAATATTTTAGCTGTACATATATATATTATATGTGTATTTATAAGTATATATATTATATTTTATTTATGTGTATCAACAGGTGTATTTTAGGAAGAGTAGCCATATTTAGTAGATTAGCTAAATAAGTAGTTAAGAGAATGGCTACATCTCTCGGGCTTCCCAGTCATTCACATGAGGAAAGGGCAAAGGCTTGTCCTGCTGTCAGCTACTCTCAGCATCTCGCTGCTGCCATCCCCAATGCCCTTTCACTGCTGCCAGGGCCTTGTTTATCAGGCAGAGCCCAAAAACCCAAGCTCTGGGCACCACCCACCCTGTGTGGCAGCCCCTGCCAGGTAAACACACCTGCTGCCCACAAACGCAGCCAGCCGAGGTCACAGCCAGGACCTTTTTTAATGTGCCTCTCTCTTTTTTTTTCTTTTTTTTGGGGGGGAGGGGGAGGTATTATTTAGACTTCTATCCACTGAGCATCTATGCAGCTTTTCACAATGATTCCAAAGACCAAGGGAGCATCTGATAAGACTTTATGCTCAGAGCAAGCCTTTTGCATAGGTGGAGCTAACAGACCTCTATGCTGGGTGCTTTGAAGGTCCCAAGAATGCCTTCTACTTCATCCAACGTTTCTCATCTGCTCCCTGGAGCCAGAGAACCCCACACTTTCCTAGGCATTTGTCCCTGGGATTACAAAAATTCTGGGGAGGAAACACAGGAAATTTTATCATTCTCCCTGTGATATGAAGAAGTTAGACTATTTTCTGCAGAGCTAGTCTTTGGTGAGTGAGGGTGAGGAGAGCTTGAGGACACTGGGAGACAGAGAAGAATGAGGGAGGCAATGTTTGCAGGAGAACTGAAGAACACAGAAAGGAAGAGGCCCAAGTGAAGCAGCCCCAAGAAATAGAAGAAAAGCATTAAGGTCAGCTGGATGCCTCTGCAAAGCTCTGTGGTGAGACACCTACATTTTCTAGTAATAGCGCAGGCGACGAGGATGAGAACTCACCAGCCATCTTCTGCACCTCTATGTGTGTGTATGTGTGTGCGTTTGATGCCACGAAAGTCCTAAAATCTTTTTATATTATTCTAAATGTTATTTTTTCCAGGATGAATATATTGACATTCTGAGAATTTTTCTCTCCCTATCTAAACCCAACCCTGATTTTTCTCTCTCCATCTGCGTTCCTTTGGCAGAAACTGCTACCAAAAGAATGAAGGAGTGAAGGGTCACTCTGGGAAGGGCGGAGCGCAGGACAAGCTGGAACGTTCTGCCGCCTCGGCGCGCTCCTGCCCGCGCGGCCCCGCCGCCGCCCTGTGAAATGTTAATGACCAGGCGGTGCCGCACCCGGCCAGGGGCTCAGCTGCAAATCCGTTTCCTCACACGCTGGTGTTTATACCGCGCGCGCAACAGCTCGACATCGGGGTTGTTGTGTTTTTTTTTCCCGTTTTGTTTCATTTATTTAAACCTTCAGCCTGGCCCTGTGAAGGGGAGTCCGATGAGCTTCCAGGGGCCTGGGAAGTGCAAGGCCGGAATTTTAACCTTGGTAGATGTCCTTGGAGGGTGGAGGGAAGCAACAAGTCTTTAGAGCGCAGAGGGATAAATCCCTCCTGTTCGCCTTTTGCCTCTAAATGCCTGGATAGGCTCCGAGGCTCTTCAGCGTCCTCACGACCTCCAGCCAGCTGGCGTCCTTCTGGATGGGCCCCCTGTCCCGCCGGGGGCCCGGCTGGCTCCAGCCTGTTACAGTGTAGCGCCCCCCGCCCGCAGCCCCCGGCAGGCTGGATGGTGGGCGGCTTGGGGGAGTGGACAGAGCACGGCCAGTGGAGTCCCAGTTCTTGCCCCTTCCTAGCCGAGTGACCTTGGACGAGTCACTTAATTTCTCTGAGCCCTCCTCTCCAACGTACCGTAGACTTGACAGAAGGATTTGACGAGATCTGGGAACAGCTCCAGTCGCAGGCGCCCAGGGTGGCATCCGCTGCGCAGGTCGGCAGAGGGAGGGCAGAGCAGGAGGGGCCTGGGCCTGGGCGGATGCGGAGGGCGTTTAGCGGAACATTCAGAGCTTTCTCGGCTCCCCCCTCAGCCCCTTTCTCGCTGCCGCTCCCCAGAGCCGTCTGCGATGCAGAGGTAGCCCACAGAGCTGCTTTTATGGCTCTAAGTGGTTGACGGAGCAGTCCTTGGCTGCCGGTGACTGCTGGAAAGGCCAAGTTGTGCTAATAGGAACTGATGGTTGATCCCATTTAGTCGGAAATACCCAGGAAGGCAGGATTTAAAGGAGGTTTACATTGCTACGGCCCTTCTCTTGGGAGCCCGGGAGAGGTAAGAAATGCGGACAGAAATGCAGCAATGCCTTTTTTTAATTTTACTTTTTTAGAGACGTTTTAGCTTTATAGAAAAAGCATGCATAAAATAGAGTTCCCATATACCACCCTATTACTAAAATCTTGCATTAGTGTGATACATTTGTTGCAATTGATGAAAGCACATTTTTGTAATGCTATTATCAACCGCAGTCCATGATATAATTTAGGGTTCACTGTTTGTGTTGTACAGACCTATGGATTTTTTTAAAATGTATTCTAATAACATATACAACCTAAAATTTCCCCCATTTAACCACATTCAAATATATTTCTCAGTGTTGTTAGTTATATTCACAATGTTAAATATAACCCCACCGTTCCACCATCCCAGATAGAAACTCTATAATTTTATTTTATTTTTGCGTGAGCAGGCACTGGGAATCAAACCTGGGTCTCTAGCACAGCAGGAAGAACTCTGCCTGCTGAGCCACCGTGGCCCACCCTGAAGCTCTATAATTTAAGCATTAGGTCCTCATTCCCTACCACCACCACCACTACCACCACCCTCCAGCCCCTGGTAACCTATTTCTGACTCTATGAGTTTATCATATTTGTTTATTTCATATCAGTGAGATCATTCCTTTTTATGGCTGAATAATATTCCATTGTATGTAGAGATCACATTTTGTTGATCCATTCATCGGTCGATGAATACTTGGGTTCCATCCATCTTTGGGCAGTTGTGAAAAATGCCACTATGAACAATGACTTTTGATTTGGGAAGAGGAGAGGAAGGGATGAAGGGACAGATGGACAGCCCTGAGGGTCACCAAAAATTGTGCTATTTTTGCAAATCTTTTATTCAGACTGGAAAGGAGAAGAAATGAGGGTATACTTGGGAGGGATGGAAAGCACTTCTGGCCAGCACAGAGGTGCAGGGACAGGGAGAAGCAAGTACAGGGGGCTCCCCTTCTTACAGCTGCTCCTCCAAGGATGCCCAAACAGGGGTGTTCAGTCTGTCCTGAATTTGTGACATTTTGATGCCTGGGCTGATGAAATGTTCTGCAGCCTCATCAGCAGTGTTTGCCTCATAGACCTAACCATTTTGGGGGGTGCAAAAATTAAACCGTGTCACCACCACTTTGCTACCACAAGTTGCTGATGGTGTAATTCATAATTTCTTGTGACCCACTGGCACCTTTCCAGGGGGCAGCTGGGAGGTCTGGTGTGGTTGCTCAGTCCTAGGAGGGGAGAGCTACCAGCTTCTGCAGCATCCCCATGCGTCCAGTGGAGAAGGTCTCTGTTGATATAGACCCCAAAAGCCAGACTCTCATACAAGGTACCTGCCAGGGCTTAACTCAAGGCAGGGTTGACTCTTCCTCCATCCCTTGACCCCTTCCCAGATAATCACTTCATTTCTCAAGCGGCAACACCCCCAGGGGTACAACTCAGCAATACTATAAATTGTGCCAGAGAGAAGGAAGGCCACCGTGGTCCGAGCAGGGGCCACACTTTGGCAGGGAAGGGGGTGGGGCTGGAACATTCTGAGTGTGCATTTTTATCACAGAATTAGATGTGAGGCATAGTCCCTGACCACCAAAATCATTTAGCCCAGCTGGGGATAACAGATAAGCTGTCATCTATTTGAATGAACAGAAAGTAGGTATAGCTAAGGCCAAGATGGGATGTACAGCTATTGTACAGAGCCTTAGCGTAATAGAGCTAAAGGGAACATCAGTGGGAAAAATCGGATGCAGAAAGGCCAAGCAACTTGTCGCAAACCTCAGGGCAGTTACATGCTAGAGATGGGAAAAGATCTAAACTTCGCCATGTTTTTCCTGGCCCCCCAGAAAAACACAGAAACATCAGTGAAATAAAAAAGCTAAAGGGAAAAGCAGCACGAAGTGATAGGAAAACCTGCACTTTGAAGCCAGAGAGTTCTGGGTTTCCTGGCTCCTCTCAGCTGGGCAGGCTCATGCCTTAAAATAGGGACAGCGATGAAGAGGCTTCAAGGAGAGGAGATGCGGAGTGCCTAAAGTCTCCGAGCCTTGGTCTCTGCATCTGCCAAATGGATCAATAAAGTGTCCCTGTGAGGGGCATCCAGTGAGACAATGAACAGGGAACACCCAGCATTGCATCCAGCATGTAGCGACTGCTCAACAAACCTCATTGCTCACAATACTGCCAATTAAAGAAAGTGCCACATCTTGCAGAAAATACGGTGAAAAGCAGGTCTGAGAGAGAAGAGCGCCGGAGCCCTAAGGAGAAAGAGCTCCAGGAGATGAAGAACGACCTTGCGGAGGGGCTCAGCGGGGAGGGGCTCGCGAGGTGAGTGGCTGGCGTTTCGCTGAGCAAGGCATTCTGGGCCTGCTAGCCGGGCCCCCTCGGCCTGGGAAGAGTGCCCTGCGAGTCGGCTGCCAGCGCTCCGAGGCGCCGTGTAATTACTTAGCCGTTTACTAGCACTGGAGACATCCAGGGTGCACTTCAGCCATCAATTAGCTCCCGCTCACGGCCCCCCTGTGAGGCCCCGTGGTATCAGGACTCCCATTTTTCAGCCAAGGAAACTAAGGTGTAAACAGGTTAAGCAACCAGCCCAAGGTCACACCTCGAGTCAAGCGGGCACGAGGCGCCCAGGCCGCGTCCTTGCCGACTCCCCGGCCTGTCCTTAGCCCACTGGCCCATGCCATTGCCCATAAAATCCACCGTTTATATCTCGTCAGGAAGCCAGGTAGTGCACTCGGGACACCCGAAGCTGTACAGAAAGGCCATTCAGCTGATTTCCAAGGCACTGTAGGGTTTTTAAAGAAATGTTTAGCCCCTTGCTTTGAGAGGTCGGTCGGGGGCAAAATGACCTACGTTAGCAGTTTTTACTCTGGGCTGCCTTCCGTCCCAGCTGGTTTTAGGGAGCTGGGCCTGTGTTTGCTTTTTCTCTGCTCTCACAAGGAGACACATTCTGGCCCTGTCTTGGGACCACAAAGACAAGACACAGAACTAGTGAGCACGCTGCCCGAAGTGCAGGTCCAACCCCGGTTTGTCCTCAGGACCTGGGTTCTTCTGTTGGGGGGAACGGAAAGTTGTCTCGGTTTGAAAGGCTCGCAGGTGTGCCCGCAGGGGAGGGGCAGCGGGGATCCCTCCGCTGTCCTGGATCCCACTGGCCACACACAACCCTTCCTGGTGGTACCTGGTCCCACTCATATACCTCCCCGGCTCATTCCTTTCCAGACCTTCCCTCTCTCCAGAGGGAACTGGTCTATGCTATGCCCTGTCCTTCCCAGGCCCTTCTAAGTCACCTGTCAGATATTTTCAGTTCCTCCCTCTCTTTCAGCAACCACCCCAAATCCAATCACTCAGCTCCCTAACATGTCTCTTAAATATTTCTGGAATTTCTAAGCTGGAAGCCCTACCCCAGGGCCTTCATCACCTCTCACTTGGACCATTGTCTAATGTCCTAACTGGGCTTCCAGTTCCACCTCTTCTCCTTAGAACTGTCATCACACAACAACCAGAACGTCCTGTCCTGAATTGCTGACTCCAGCCTACTCAGACCCTTCGCCCTTCTTGCCCAGCAGAAGAAGCCCACGCTCCTGTACACGGCACCCAGGCCCAGGCATTGTTCCCGCTCGTCCCACCCGGCATCCCTCCCTCCTGCAGCGCTCGTGATCCACTCCCAGCACGAGCCGCACTCGACCTGCCGGGTTGGGCTTCTGCATAAGATATCATTTGAACACAAGATACTGCTGCTAAAGAAAGTTAAGGGAACCGCTCAACCTAAGGTGGGACCTAGTGGGGGGTTTCAGGTAGAGCCAGGGGGGTCCTTTAGCTCTTGCTGCTCACTCCGCCTGGAACACCCTTTGTCTCCTGCTCTTGCCTGTGATTCCTCGTCATTTCCAAGGCTCCTCAAGCTGGGAGGTCCACCCAATCATTGGACTGAGGGTTGTTGTTGTTGTGTTCCTGTAGCCCTTTGTGCATGCTGGGCTAGCTGCCCATGATGTACCAAACTGATGCCCTGTAGGTCTCTTTCCCCCATTCCTTAGGGTGGCCACTGGGCTTTCCTTCACTGAGTTCAGTATATATCGCCTTAGACATAGCCATTTATTTATAAGAAACTATTTATAAGGAACAATAAATAAGGAACTATTTATTAACTACATTTTCTAATTCTAACTACATTTTCAGTGACTGGTAATTAGCATATAGGAAGAGTATGGTGATGGATTCCAATCAGACTACTGTGTCCTACAAACCTGGTATCCAAGTCTGGTATAATTTAGCCAGTTCTACATTTTCTGTTGAAATAGTGGCTGAGTCACATAACTTCCCTGCACTTCAGTTTCCTTTCTGGTAATCAGATGGTGTGAACTACAGCAATGGTTTTCAAACTGTGCTGGGAAGCCCCCATGAGGGACATTTTGGGCTGCCATTGGGACAAAGGAGGGCCCAGCAGATGTGGTCCCAGGTCCCCCGACATAGACCCCTCTTCATCAGAACTGGTCCACTTTAAAATGTTATCAGTTGGGCTTCTGCATAAGATATCATTTGCACAAAACATCTTGCAGCTAAAGAAAGCCAAAACTACTTAACCTCCAGCAGTGCCAAACAGTGGCGGGGGTGGGGGGCATTCCAGGGAGGAACAGTGGTGTCTTAATGTCCTTCCAGTCACATGCTTGTGGCCTCCATGAGTGAGGCTCCTTCAACCTAAGCAAGGAGGTGTTAAGCCAAAATCATTCCTTCCAGTAAGAAGGAGCCCACACAAGCATCTTTTCTTATGACCTTTGAGAATCTCCAGGGACCTCAGGCTTCGAGGCCTATTTTGGGCAGAAGATTCCAGCTGGGGTGGCTGCTTATCTCTGAGAGCAGGTGGGAAGGGGGCCGGAGGGCATGGATCCCCGGGCAGAGGTGGTCAGGGCTCCCATCCCACTCCAACTGCACCCCCAGAGGAGGCTAGTGAGGGGTACCTGGAAACTGTTCTGGTGGGACGGACGACAGAGCAACCCTCCTTGCCCACAGAACGCAATCGGGGCCATTTCAGGGTGACACAGGTGTGTACAACTCCTATTCTCCCGGTAGGAATTGGGCATGTTCAGGGTGGGATGTAGGATGTGGGCAGCAGCACGGCTTTGTTCTGGGAGTGGATGGACACTCTGCCTCCTGCAGGAATAACAGCCTTCCTGCACCCTTCTCACGTCCGGTGTAGGCCTGGGACAGTCCTCACCATCTCACACTCAGAGGCTCCCAGGGACTTAAAGGGCACAGGTGACTGGGTGTCAGACATCTTTGCATTGTAATCCCAGCTCTGCCGCTCTGCTAACTCTGGGACCTCTGTCAGGCATGCTAACTACTTGGAGCCTTATTTAAATTCTCCATACTTTAGTTTTTCATCTGTAAAGTAGAAAGAGACATGATGCCTGTATCCGTGGGTTGTCAGGATTAGATAAGATAATGTGTGAGAAGCATTAGGAAAGTGCCCAGCTCCCGTCCGTTACCATATTTGGGTGATTATTCCCTAACTCTCTTTCCTCCTCACTGCTGTTGACAATGGCCATGCCACCTACTTCTGTCAGCCCCCAGGCTTCAGCCCAGTGCCAGGACCTACAAAGTTACCTGTCTTGACTCTCGATCTTTCTTTTTCTGCTCTGGCTGCCAGCCTATCTGTCATCCACCAGCAGCCAGGGCAGGAATGTGCCCCTGCATTTCAGGCTTTCTGAGAAGCCCTCTCAAAGGACTTCTATGGGAACTCTGGCATTAGAGCAGCAACGGACTGAGAACCAGACCCTGACTTAAATCAAGTGTTAAGATTGAGCAGTCCCCCTGGGCTATCTGCAGGGACAGCCAAAGCTCTGCAACACCGAAAGCCACACGTGCATGAGGCCTCAATGTATGAAGCCTCCATCATAACAGCTGTGCACCCTCGAGGCTCCTCCTGCTCTTGCTGCTCTAGAGACTTTCCCCTGGGCCCTGTCTCCAGTCCAGGCAAAAACATTCCTCTGAGCATATGGGAAATGAGACAGGACAACTGAGCATTTCATAGACTCACCCTATCATAACCATCTGTTATCAATGGAAAATGTATAAAAGGACCTATCTTGCTCCCTGGTGTTTTCTAAAACCCAGGGAAATTGAGAAGGGAGAGGAAGGCAAGGTTGGAAGGAATGATACTATCTTAGAGCATTTCAGCTTGAGGAATACCAGGTGAAAAGACAACAAAACACAGTTCAAAGAACTGCCCCGAACTTTCAAGAGTTTCTATACTTGGGGTGCCTCCTGATCACAAAGGGGCTGCCATGGTCTACACTCACCAGCTGCATGGTATTGTAGCATTGCCCTTGCAAGTATGTAAATGCTGTATTTATTTTACCCTTGGTAGCTTTTGAATCAGCTTGCCTATACTCAGTCACAAGTATGAAGAGTATAACTCCTGTTGTATCAGTGAATGATTTTGAAGCTCAAAAAGGATCTCTTAGTGGAAAGTGTTGAGGCATTGCCCCTCCCATGAAAACCCTCTCCTGGGTAAGGGGTAGAAGGAGTCCTTTGCAGAGGGATGTCAGCTTTGCAGGAGCCCTTTTTGCAGAGCACATACATGGAGAGCAAGAAATGTTGCAGCTGCGGATGGGCACACTATCCAAAGGATTGCCCCACTCCTCATGTCCTGGCTTTCCTTTGAGGATTCACTGGGCCACTGCTATCCTGTTTTGCAGTCTCCCCTGTCAGCTTTCCTGATGCCCAGCAGGGATACTCTGAGCCTTTTCCTTTGCTTGCCGCTGAGCCACGGGAGGCCTCGGGCTAGGCTCATAGCCTGGGCGCAGCACCCTGGTTCTGTCCTGATTTGGGGCCTCACACTTGGCAGTTAGGGCTGCTGGAGCCCAGTTACCCGCGGGGCAGCGCCCAAAGAACCGTGGATGTTGCTGAGCTTAGGCAGATTCGAAGCGTGGTCTCCTAGGCCCTTTCTTTGGAAACCCAACGGTTGTCTTTACCAGGCTGTCCCAGGAGTCATGTGACATACAGAGACCATGTGGTGCAGAACTGTTGCCCTTATTTTGCTTAGTTTGTTTGTAACCCAAGGACTGGGGAAAGATGGGTGTGGGAGAGAGGCAGAGGGCTCTTGAGAGAAGGTCCCAGCCTAGTTAGGCCTGGAGGGGGGCTGTATCCATGAGCCATGAGCCGGGGAAGGGAGTTCCCTTCTTGAACTTCAGGTATATTAGAAAAGGAAGAAAGGCCAGTGCAGGGTTTCAAAAACCATGCTGTCATAAAGACAAATAATTGGTGATGTCACTTACATGGACTATCTAGAAATAGCACATTCATAGAGACAGAAAGAAATTCGAGGGGAGGGAAGTTGTTGCTTGGTGGGTACAGAATGTTTACAAATTTTGGAAATTAAAAAAAAGTTATGGAATGAATAAAGACAGAAAAAACACTATATTTTTAGTGTTCATTTTTAACAAACACTTTTGACACGTATACAAATGCAATGCAGTATGAGTGTGTAATTTGCAATGCAATGACAGAATTTAAAACAAGTATAAATCAATTGATAGGGCACTATATCAACGTAACATAGTAAATGGGATTGTAGAAGTGATGATGGGTAATGTCTGAGATGAAAATATAAACAGCCTCACCAAGAGTTCATTGCACTACTCCCCCTTTCCCCAGTTAAAGTCACTCACCAAGAGGAGTCCAGGACTCCCAGGAGTTCATCTCTTCCTCTGGAACACTTATCTCCACAAGGCTCTACATGTCCCTAATCTGAATCCATCTCCTACCCCTCCCCAACCTTAGAACCCTTGGAACTCATCACCTATATTTAACAAATTGCCCAGCACTTGACTACCTCTTCTTCCTGCTCTCGTTACAACTGGTTATGCCCAGCAGGCACTGCTCCCCTTGAGCCCTCTCAAACCAAGCAGACTTCTTCTTCCACCTACCTCTCACCACTGTTACACAGGAGTGTGCTGGGTGTCCTGCGTTCTCCTCATTGCCACTCTAGACAACAGTCCCTCTCTCATCTCTAAACTTGAGCTTTGAATCTCAGATTACCAGACTATCCCACCGTTGTGTATCTACCAGCCCCCCTATCCCCTACCCCACCTCCATTTTCCCTCATTCTACGAACATTTAACTCCCGGCTCCTGGTCCTGCCACTACCTCTTCATAACCCTTCCAGGACCCCGGCCCCTCAGTTCCCAAACCTCCTTTCCCTCGTAATCTTGTCTTCTACCCTGCCTCAGCTGCCTATCCAATGACCCATAGAACTTGTCATTAATGACAGCTCCATTCCTCCATAATCCCAATTTCAAGCAACCTGTCCTCTGGTTAAAACTTATTTCCAGCTCACTTCCGCTACCACCCCCACTGGAACTTTCAATTAATCGATACTGCCATTCTCTCTCAATCTGCATCCCCTTCTGGCCTCACTCCCCCACCCCCTTACCTAGCTTATAGCTCATGGCCCGTCATGTTCCCTCCCTCCCTGGATTGTATTCCCCTGGCAAAATCCCAACCCTGGTTCAAACCAACTCTGTATCTGCTTCATCTCTGTACCTTTATAGGTATCCTGAATGATCCTACTTGAAATTTCTGACTTTAACTTCAAATGGCCAACCCTAACTAGATGGTTTCCCTAATCCATTCATTTTTCCACTCACCCCAATAACTATTTCAAAACTTCTACTTTCTTCTCAGACTTCCAAAACATCTTCTCATTCCACCCTCACCTGCAGCTAATAACCATGCTTCCTGCTTCACTGAGAAAGTGATATCTGTCCTCCCATTTGATATGTGGCAGTGGCTTTCAAACAACTGCATTCACAGCAAGAATGAATGAAATGGAGAGGGGGCAAAATGGCGGCTTAGTGAGATGTGGAATCTAGTTTGTCCTCCAGAGCAGCTAGTAAATAGCCAGGAACAGTACAGAACAACTGCTGGGGCCACATCAGTGACTAGACACAGAGCGTACCCCAGTCTAGACAAGCTGGACCAGCTGCGATCCCACACAGAACTGTAAGTTCCCCAGTCGTGGAGGCCAGTACCCCTCCCCCACGGGCATAGCAGCCTGGGTCCCAGAGGGGAAATGAAAGAGCCTTTACTAGCAGCAGGGGCATAGCTCAACCAAGCTCCACTTGTGGAATTAATTAACAAATTTTGACTACTGAAAATAGGTCCCCAGCAAAGATAAGCCTGAAATAAGTGCTGAAGTTACTAGGAGTTTTTGCCCAGGCAGAGAGGGGGCGAGGCTGATGGAAAAAGGAAAAACAAAAACAAATATTGAGGCTTTTTGAGCTGGACAGCATAAAATATTGGAAAAGGACTGGACCCTAAAAAAATGAAAGGGAGGGGGCACATAGAGCCTCCAGATACAAGAGCCATGTACCAGCTAAAACTCTTGATTGAAAAATCCAAGGAGCAGGGGTCCTGCTCTGAAAAGGATTTTTTTTTCTTCCCCCCAATGCTGCTTTGTTTCTACTACTTAGCAGCCAGTTAGATAGAACTAGCACTCTCAGGCATCAGCTCTGCCCCAGGCAAGGGCTGAGTTAAACTCCTCTGAGAAACAAAGTAATTAGTCAGGTGAAAAGAGTTAAGTTCTTAAAGGCTATATCTCCCCCAAGAAAAAGGTGGGACCCAGCTCAGGTGGAATCCCTCCCACCAGGAATTCAAGCCTCAGGGACTGGAAAACTGAAATAATTAAGGCCAACCTCCAACCTCTCCTCTGTCTCAGCCACACCCTGGCAGGGAGAGTCTGCTAAAGTTAAAGGCACAGCATCACTTTACACTGGTGGGAAGCTGTGGGCAGACAAGCGCCACATGCTGGGCAGGATGGGAAAAGTACAGAGTCCAGAGGCTTCATAGGAAAGTCTGACAACCTGCAGGGACTCACCCTCAGGGAAAACTGATACAGGTGAGTCTTTCCCCCTGAGAGGAGGCCAGTCAGGTCTCAGAAAATCTGGCTGGGGTCAGTAATATCTGAGGAGACCCTCCTAAAAGAAAAAAGGCTCCATATAGGCAGGGGAAGAAACAGAAAAACAAGAACTGAAATATTCTGATCAGTTAAACAGAACCTATAACAGAGGTCTAGTATAAGTTGAACTGAATGTCAAAGAACAGATAGAGAGCAAAGCTATTCAGCAAGAAAATCCTAGGTAAAAGAGTGAAAAACTCCAGAATAAACTAATTAAAGAAATCAAATGCCTAGACACCAGCAAAAAAATAACAAGTCATACTAGGAAAATCGAAGATATGGCTCAGCAAAGGAACAAACCAACAATTCAAATGAGATACAGGAGTTGAAACAACTAATTCAGGATGTTCAAACAGATATGGAAAATCTCATCAAAAATCAAATCAATGAGGGGAGGATATAAAGAAGGCATTGAGCGAACAAAAAGAAATTGAAAGTTTGAAAAACATTTCACAGAACTTATGGGAATGAAAGGCACAGTAGAAAAGAGGGAAAAAAATGGAAACCTACAACAACAGATTTGAAGAGGCAGAAGAAAGAGTTAGTGAACTAGAGGACTGGAAATCTGAAATCCAACACACAAAAGAAAATATAAGGAAAGAATGAAAAAATATGAGCAGGGTCTCAGGGAATTGAATGACAACATGAAGCACCTGAATATACATGCTGTGGGTGTCCCAGAAGCTGAAGAGAAGGGAAAAGGAAGAGAAAGACTAATGGAGGAAATCATCACTGAAAATTTCCCTTCTCTTATGAATGACATAAAATTACAGATCCAAGATGTGCAGCATACCCCAAACAGAATAGATCCAAATAGACGTACTCCAAGACATTTACTAATCACAATGTCAGATGTCAAAGAGAAAGAGAGAATTTTGAAAGCAGCAAGAGAAAAGCAATCCATCACATACAAGGGAAGCCCAATAAGATTATGTGTGGATGCTATAAGACAGAATAAGGCCATAAAGCATGTAACAATGTGGATGGACCTTGAGGACATTATGCTGAATGAAATTAGCCAGAAACAAGAGGAGAAATACTGTATGGTCTCACTAATATTAACTAAAATTAATGAGTGAACTTGGAGAACTTAAGAACACAGGTTATCAGGAGATAGAAATAGGATAGAGATTGGGCAATTGATGCTAAAGAATACAGATTGTGCAACAGACTGATTTGTAAAAATTCAGAAATGGGTAACCACAATACTACCTGGTTATAGCACAATAACATAAGCATATTGAATGAAGTTGACTGTGAGTATGATAGGGGGAAAAGGGCTGGGGGCACATATGAAACCAGAAGGAAAGATAGAGGATAAAGACTAACATGGTTTAATATAGGAATGCCTAGAGTGTGCAATTATGGTGATTAAATATACAGTTTTAAAAATGTTTTTGCATAGGGAGAACAAATGAATGTCAGTATTACAGGGTATTGAAAATAGACAGTATCTGGGAAAAATCACAGTCATTATAAGCTAGGGTTTAGTATCATCAGTAATATTGTAATATGCTTCTACTGGATGAAACAAAGGCTTTATGCCAGAACTGAATGTCAACAGGTGGGTGATTGGGAAAGGAGTATGGAGTCTTTGTGGAAGAAAAGGAAATGTCTTCAGATAGAGTATAGTAACAAAAGCATGTCTATACAATTAGGCTGGATTGCGTGATGTGTGAATAAAACTATTTTAAAATGAACAGAGAGAAACAAGTGCTAGAGAGAATGTGGAGAGAGAGATGTACCTATTCACTGTCGGTAGGGAAGTAGGGAACTGAGAGGTCTAGACCCTTGGGGGGCAGTGTGGTGGTTCCACAGGAGGCTAGGGGTGGGGTTGCCTTATGATCTTGAAACCCTGTTGCTCAGCGTATACCTGGAGGAACTGAGTGTGGGAACACGAATGGACATTTGCACAATGGTGTTTCTGGCGACAGTGTTCATGATCCACAATGAATGGAGGTGGCCTAAGGGTACAACAACTGAGGAATGGAAGGGGGATTTATGGTGTATACATGCAATGGACTACTAAGTAGCCACAAGAAGGAATGAAGTTGTGAGGCATGCAACTAGATGAATGAAACTGAAGGACTGTATGTTGAATGAAATGTCAGGAACAAAAAGACAAATATTATCATGCCTCAATCATATGGACTAACTATAATATAAAAATTCAGTAAACTCAAGTCAAGAGCATGGGTTATCAGTTGCGGTTTATTGTAAAGAGTCCTAGATTGTAAGTTCTTATATAAGTCACGTATATTCAGGAGGTGTAGCCATTAATTCTAAATTATGAGATACTGAGCTGTTTGTATATAACATGGTCTCTTCCAGAAACTTAGTGTATTTATGTGACACTTGAGACTCAGAGTTAGAGCTCCGAAGCTATGAAAGTCAGCACTACCCCATACAGGAACTGTTGAAAAAGTGATCAGGCATTGAGTAGAAACATGAATGAAGCTGATCTGGATAGGACTAAGGTATATCAGAAGACTGGGTAAAGGATGATATCATCCATGTTTTAAAATTTCAACTTCTGTGTGAGATTAAAATGAGAGATATTTATTTGATGTAAAATTTATATTTGGGGTAGTTGATTTCCTAATTTAACTTCTATGGTCCATTTAGTTAATACCATAAATACAGGGAATCTTGAATAGGGCATGAGATTTTGTTGGTTCGTCCAGGTTAGTGTGATGCTTTATAAGTTCCAGAGAGATTTGGACAATGACTAAAGAAGTATTTGCAAAGTCCCCTTGGGCAATTGGGGAGAAAAGGGGCAATATTCAACTCCCCCATTTGGAGAATTTCTGATATTCTAGCAAGCAGTGAGGAAACTTAATAAATAGGCTGAGCCCTCACTCTTGCAGTCACCCCTATGAAACTTTTTCCTGCAAAACATAGGCTAAGCCTACTTAAAATTAGGCCTAAGAGTGACCCCCAGAGAACCTCTTTTGTTGCTCAAATGTGGCCTCTCTCTCTGAGCTGACCCTGCAAGTGAACTCACTGCCCCCTGTCTCTACGTGGGACATGATTCCCAGGGTTGTAAACCTCCCTGGCAACATGGGACAGAAATTCTGGGATGAAACAGGGCCCAGCATCAAGGGATTGAGAAAACCTTCTTGACCAAAATGGAGAAGAGAGAAATGAGACAAAATCAAGTGTCAGTGACTGAGAGATTTCAAACACAGTCAGAAGGTTATCCTGGAGGTTATTCTTAGGCATTATATAGATATTCCCTTTTTAGTTTATGGTATATTGGAGTGTCTAGAGGGAAGTACCTGAACTGTAGAGCTGTGTTCCAATAGCCTTGTTTCTTGAAGATGACTGTATAATGATACAGCTTTTACAATGTAACTGTATGAATGTGAAAACCTTGCATCTGATGCTCCTTTTAACTAGGGAATGGACCGATGAGTAAAAAGGTATGGATAAAAAATAAACAAATAATAGGGGGGACGCAGTTTAAAAGAAATTGGGTAGATGGAAATACTAGTGGTCAATGAGAGAGGGGGGTGAGGGGTATGTTATGTATGAGTTTTTTCTTTTATATTTATTTTTCTGGAGTGATGCAAAGATTCAAAAAATGATCATGGCAATGAATACTCAACTATCACTATGATATTGTGAGCTATTGACATATACCATGTATGGAACGTTTGTATGTTAAGAATCTTGTGTGTTTTTATGTTGTTTTATTGATAAAAATATTTTTAAAAAAGAAAAAAGAATGAATGAAGTACATATGAATGAAATGAGTTTCATGAGCAATAATTATCTTTACTATCTTTAATCTGCTCTGCTATTTCCTATTACATTCTATTCTACAGAATTATAAAATGTTGTTTTGATGTTTTAAATGAAGTTCACAGCCAGCTAATGGGTCATGACCCACTATTTGAAAAACAGATGCATGATACAGAGTGTGATTTTTGTGGGTTTTTTCTCCTTCCCCTTCATTGATGCAGGATCTGCACCTACGGAAAAGACAGCTGATGCACACTAAAACTCTCTTAGATCTGAGGCTCCGCACTCAAACCAAGAACATACTGTGGAATGGAAGGGAGGAGGGTGAGATGTAGATGCTTAGAGATTGGGGAGCACCTCTCCTCACTGCACAGGCTGGGAGCACACACCTAGAGCTGCCATCTGAGGCCAGGCTCACAAACCCAAATGCCAACAAGGGCTTGGAGTTAACATCCCAGAGGAACTCAGGTGGAGCAGAAACCTACTCACCAAGGGCCTCGTCACCAGCCTCAGTATCAAAAAGACAATGTCAGGACTGCTGAGGCCAAGGTAAACGGGGTGTGTGTACCCCGTGGGCAGCCTCTCCTCCACACCACTCTCAGGTTAGTCGGGCACCTGTGTGCCACCTCCACCAAGGCCCAGCTGAGTGATCCAGGCAAGGTGCTAACCCTCTAGGGGTCCCTCAGTTTCCTCTAATGGAAATGATAATGGTCCCTACCTCCTAGGGTGGTGGGGGGCATCAAATGATACAATTCAGGAGCATGCCTGGAGCCATCACGTTAGTTTCCATCACTCACTTTAGGTGACTGTGGGCCAGCAGGCCTATGATTGCCAAATCTCATTTGTTAAAAGAAGCCCCAAATCCAAGGTTTTAGTGTGAATTTTCTGATGTTAAATATTCACTGTTTTCTAAGCACTGTGCAGGTTAGGCAAAATATGCCTGCCTCGGAATGGCCCACACCTGGTCCGCTTTGCTTTCCCTTTGGCCTCCCCCACTGTGATCAGAAGCCCCCATGCTCCTGCCCCACCTCAGCATGTGTCAAGAGGAGAAATGCATCCAGAGGAGAAGGAGGGTTGTCTGGGAGAGAGGGAAAATGCAAAGACCATGCATTCTGGGATGGCGATTTCTCCTGCTCGAAGCATTGAGCGTCCAGCTGAAATGACGGATGAATTGGGTTCGTTTCCAAAGGTAATTGTTTACATGTTATAGCAGCTTTAACATGTCGTCTGTTAAAACTTATCGGTGAGGCAGCCATTCCAAACTTGTAATGTGAGTAATATTTAGATGATTTACTAGGTGAGATGCAGTTTCTGATTCAATCAGAGTTGCATTTGATTCAATAGGTGATGCATCTGATTCGACTGGGAGTCCATCTAATCCAAAGGTGATGTGTTTGATTCACAGGCTGATGTACCTGATTTAGAAGGTGATGGATCTAAGTCCATGCTGAAGGATTCTAATTCCCTCACGCTGGGCGTCTGCCTCAGTGTGTGATGTATGACTTTTAATAATAAGACATGCTGTTGGGATGGTGAGGGCACCAGCTCCTCCCATTGCCTGCCATATCCGTAGCTGCTCCTGCTTCCAGACAGAGCCAGGCGTGGCCTATAGGATCAGAGGCACAAAGTAGGGGCAAGACCTAGTTCCTTTAGGGAAATAGTCACCCAAGTGTGACCTGAAGCGCCACATGCTCCCGTCACTGCCATTCTTCTAATTGGAGATATATGGACGGTCCTTTTAAGACACTGTGTTGAGAACCTTGCTCCTTGCATGTGGGGGGCCATTAAGGGCCCATCTGTCAATATCTGCTCTATGTAATTTAAGTCTTGTCTGCCTGCAGCTCCTTGAAGCTGCAGGAGCCTCGCCTGATGCTTCTGGGGACCCTGTGCAAGCCTTTCCTGGGCCAGCCACACGGCCTTTAAGAGACATTTGCAGGATTGAATTTTCATGAAGAGTATGCACTGCTCCCACCACACCCAAAAGACCTCATTCAGCTCACCAGCTTTCAGGCAGGGGGGAGAAATGCGGACACTGAGGCCCAAGCTCAGGCTGAGTCCCAGACACTCCTGTGGCAATGGCATCATTGGATCCTGCATCTCTTGCTCCCTCCCCACCATTTAAGCCTTTCTCCGTCCTTTCCTGCCACTGTACTGAATCCCCAGAACTCTGGCTCCCTTCGAGGATGGGGCCCAGAGTAAGATGCTCTCATCCAGGTAATAGAACTTGGGAAGACAGCTTTGGCCGTGCTCCATCTGCTCATTTCACAGGCGACCATCAGGATCAAGCAAGGCAATAGCAGAGGCTAGGGTCTGCTTCAACGTGTCCCAGCCCAACGTGTCTCCAACACAGGAAGTCCTGAACCTGATTCTCTAGGTGGGGCCCAGGATCTGCACTGTGATAAACCTTCCACTAAGGTTTGACAATTACTGCATTAGGCCATGTTTTAGTCTGCCAAAGCTGACAGAATGCAATGTACCGGAGGTGGATTGGACTTTAATAAAAGGGATTTATTTAGTTAAAAACTTATAGTTCATCAGAGCAGAGGCAGCTAACTTTCATTTGAGGTTTTCTCTCACATAGGAAGGTAGAGGGCAATGTTTGCTGACCTTCTCTCCCAGCTTCTGGATTCCAACAGCTTTCCACAGGGCGATTCCTTTCTGCATCTCCAAATGTCTGGGCTGAGCTGCGAGTGCTAGGATGAGGTGTGCTGGGCTGCTTGAGCTGTGCTGCATTGAGCACTCTTCTGACCTTTCTCTTTTAAGCCTCAAAATAATTGCATAAGGCACTCCTCTTAGTCGACTGCAGATGTAATCAGGCATAGATGAATTTCACATGATAATGATTCAAGTCCACAACAAAAGAACTAGGCACCATCACCTGGCCAAGTTGACACCTGAACCTAACTACCATAGGCCATATGTGTGGCATAAACCCCACACATGGGAGATAAGGATATGGCACTATTTTGCTTACTAACTTCACAGCTAGGCTGGCTGTCCATACAGAAACATCTCCCCTTCTGCCATAGAGTGTGAACTGTGCATTAGACACACAAGTCGTGTCTCCCAGCCTCCTTTGCAGCTAGGCATGGCTATATAACTAAAGTCCAGCCAATGGTACATGAACAGAGTCATCTCCAATATAGGATACAAGCCACTTGCTGGGGAGTTCCTCTCTTTACCCTTTCCACAAGCTGAGAACAGAGATATGTCCATGGTCCACCTTTGACTCTGAGGATGAGAACATGCTCCAGGAGATGGCAGAGCAACAAGATAGAAAGAATCAGGGCCACTGAAGGACAGAGCGTCATGAACCTCAACCGCTAACTACAGAACTCTTATGCAAGAAAGAAATAAACTTCTTTATTATTAAAATCCATTGCATTATCAGTCTCTTGTCATGGCAACTCAGCCTCCACAATAACTAAAAGAAAGGCCTTCTGAGAATAAGAATTAGACCAGAAATCTGCAGGGAGTAGGGGCTAGGGGGTTGGGGACTGAAAACAATGGAAAAGGAATTAAAAAGGTAAAGCCTGTGTTTTCCCTCTGCTAGGCCCATTTAACTCACCCTCTGTGCAGCTTAATGAAGGAAAGCAATAGCTAACCAAGATGTCTGCATGTGCTTGGGTCTTTAAGAGGCAGATGCAACACAGGATTAGCTGGACAAGAGCATTACTGGGGGAAATGCCTGTGAGAAAAAAGGAGAGGGCACCAGAGGAGGTGGGGAGAGCTATGAAACTGAGATGCAGGTCTGACTACCAGGAGCGAAAAGGAAGGCTGGGTAGAGTCTGAGACTGCAGTGCAGTTTGAAGAAGGTTTGGAGAGCCTCAAGCAAAAGTTACCCATTAGAGGAGACCCTTGCTTCACAAGAGCTCCAGCCTTTAGTCTGCTGCACGTTGCCACTGACTGGACAGTCTGTGGGACCGGAGGCCTCAGCACCCATGCAGCAGGAGATCTGAGTGGTGCATTTTCATTTTCATCCAGGATAGATGACTCAGCATATGTGGTAGATGAAAGTATGTACTCCACTTTAGACCTATTCTTAATTTTAATCCTCATTCCTGTGGGTCTGAACCCACTGTAAATAGGACCCCTTGAAGATGTTATTTTTAGTTAAATGGTGGCCCTACTGGATGGGGGGTGCATCTTATTCTACATTACTGGAGGCTTGTAAAGAGCCTGCAAGTTAGTGGGAACGCAGAACAGAAAGGAGAGAACATCACCATGTGCCAAGGAACCCTATGGAATTGCAGCAGCCAGCACCATAATGCCACGGTCTTTGGAGAACAAGCAAGTCTTGCTGATATCTAGATTTTGTACTTCTCCTAGCCTCAACATCATAAGCCAATAAATTCCCATTGTTTACACCAACCCTCTGTGTGATATTTGTCATCGCATAGCAGCCTGGTAAACTAAAACAGCACACTAGAGTGGTTTGGAATGTAGACTTTAGAAACAGACAGATTTGACTGAATCCTAGCTCTCCCACTTACAAGCTGAATGACCCTGAACAGGTTACTTAACCTCTCTGAGCCTCCATTTCATCAACTGAAGACAAAAGCAAAAGCAGCTTTCCTTACAAATTTGTCATGAGGTTCAAATGAAAAAAAAATGAATATAAAGCCCCAGTGCTTGACACAGAGTCCTATTCAATAATTATTGGCTATTTATTGTAATTTGCTATTAGATTATAAATATTTTTGTTGTTGCTTTCATTTCTCTGAGGCACATGTTTACATTTTAAGAGAAGACCCCTTTAGATACAGTGACTAAGTACAAAGGAATGGGAAAAAATGCTTCGTTCATTTAAAATAAACTGATTTGAACAAGAAGGAGGACCCAGGGTGCGCTGACAGAGGTCTCCCAGAAGCCCAGCTGCAGTGGGCGGGGAGCTTGGAGACTGGACCTCAGCAATCAGAGGTCTCAGACTGACCTTCTAGATCTCCACGATTCCTATAAATCAGCTCCCAAAACCCTCCACCTCAGTTTCTCTTTGTTTAAAATCCCAAGAAAGAAAACCTTGTTGGGTTCCCCTAGCCTATGGGTTGGCCCCTGTGGGGACAGTAGACCCTGGAGGCACAACAAACAGCAGTCAGGAGGGCAAGGGGCTCCCAGTCTGGGTGTGTGCGGGCTCAGGAGGTCAGAGAGGAAAGAGGGGACCCTCTACACCAAGATGTCACTGGACAATCACTGAGTGCCAGATATCTCTACCTTCTTTATCTCTTCTAATCCTCTCAACTGTGAATTGTGTCCCCACTTTACGGAAAGAAAATCAAGGCTTGGGGAGCTTAGGAAACTTTACCCAGGGTCACAAAGCCAGTGTTGCAGAGTAAAGGAGGGGAGTGATATCTGTCCAGCCCAAAGCGGATGGCCTGCCTTCCTCTCTCTTTAATAGTGGGAGGTGTTTACATCAAGTCCACCTTCGTGCCCTCCAAACTCGCCACCCAGGCAGAAAGTAACTTTACTATGAGATTGGTGATGGGCCAGGCAGGCTGATTCCTTGGTGGCTCAGGGTAGAACAGCTGCCCCTTACCGTTTTGTTGCTTCTGGAGGTCTCAGAGGCCCTGACTGCACACAATTTCCCAGGCTGTGGCTGGGAGTGGGGGGATCCTCAGATTCAGACAAAGGAATAACTCAGCTTTGTTCATAGCTTTGAAAACGGGGCCATAGGGATTCCACTTGGCTGACACACTCTGCCCTAGCCCAGCCTCATCCCCCAGAGGCAGCCCCCAGCCCCGGGCCGGCCAGCTGTGCCTCCCACTGCTGCCCACACAAAATCCCGAGCACCGGATGTTACTGCCCTGCCCAGAATTCCCATCACACCTCTTCCCATGGCAGGGAGGGGCAGGAGGTAGGCGGTGACCACAGGGACCATGGGGGCTGCTGACTCACCACCCACATCGGACACCAGTACACAATGCTTTGCTGGGGACCCACTGTACCAAACTGCACGTGAGCACCAGTACACAGTCCTCTGCTGGGCACCCACTGTACCAAAATGCACGTGAGCACCAGTACACAGTGCTTTGCTGGGCACCCACTGTACCAAACCGCACGTGAGCACCAGTACACAGTCCTCTGCTGGGTACCCACTGTACCAAAGTGCACGTGAGCACCTGTACACAGTGCTTTGCTGGGGACCCACTGTACCAAAGTGAACGTGAGCACCAGTACACAGTCCTCTGCTGGGCACCCACTGTACCAAAGTGCACGTGAGCACCAGTACACAGTGCTTTGCTGGGGACCCACTGTACCAAAGTGCACGTGAGCACCAGTACACAGTGCTTTGCTGGGGACCCACTGTACCAAAGTGCACGTGAGCACCAGTACACAGTGCTTTGCTGGGCACCCACTGTACCAAAGTGAACGTGAGCACCAGTACATAGTCCTCTGCTGGGGACCCACTGTACCAAAGTGCACGTGAGCACCTGTACACAGTGCTTTGCTGGGGACCCACTGTACAAAAGTGCACGTGAGCACCAGTACACAGTCCTTTGCTGGGCACCCACTGTACCAAAGTGCACGTGAGCTAAGCATTCTCATGTCATGTGAGACAAAGGGTGTAGAAGCACCCAAACGCTAACGAAGGGTCTGGGACTGTCTATGTAGACCTTGCTAAGGGGTAGCCAAAAATGACCCAGAAATCATCTGTCCAATAGTCTTCTAATTGGGTGCCCCTGGGGACATACACTTTCCAAGGACACATAGGCACAGTAGGTTTCAAGGAAATCACTTTCCAGACCCTCTGTTTTATGTGCTCTTTCCAAAATCCAGTCTGCCCAAGAAGCAACAATGGTTTCCAATCTCCCCACGAACCAAAGGCGTTCCTCTCCTTACTCCTGTGGTGCATTGCACAAGGATGTAAATCTTCAGGGCACCAAATGTGGGGATGAATCAATAATCTAAATCTAAGAAAGAACCCAGTAAAAATCAAAGCAAGAAATATTTAACACAAGTGCCCAGCTTATTCAAAACTCTGTGCCTCCTGTACCTACCTCCCTATCTTAGGGTCAGAATGCACATGCGTCAGGCACATATTAACTTGTAGATTTGAATTGAAAAGTGAAGCCGGAATTTTCCTTTCTTACAGAAAGTTCTGATTTAACTGTTCGGTTATGCCAATTATGTTATATGGTGGACATTTTCCATCAATTGAATGGCCCAAATCTGCAGCTTCAAATTTGATATAAAAGATATGAAAAGATATTTCATATCTTTCAGATATGAAAAGATATTTTATATCTTTCAGATATGAAAAGATATTTCATATCTTTCAGATATGAAAAGATATTTCATATCTTTCAGATATGAAAGATATTTAAAGCACACATATCATATTCAATACATCAGAAATCATATGCTTTGAAATGCTTCAAATTTGTGATGAAAATTTTTAAAAATTGCTTGTGAGGTTACATAGTTTTTCAAAATCCTTTTAGGAGGTATTCCAAAAAGTCTGAAAATCATTCCCTTGATCTTTCCACTCCCCCAAGGCAAGGGAGAGGATTAATCAGGAGAGATCAGTAGAATTTCCCTTAGAGGGAAACTTGTCAGCTACCCTGCCCTGATCCCGCCCCCTGAGGCTGGGACAGAGGGCGCAGCCAGATGAGGGAGACTCCAGCCAGATGAGGGAGACTTCGGGAGAACCAGGCATATGAAGTGGGCACTTTGTCCTCAAGGAGAGAGTGACACACACACACACACACACACACACACCAACACACACACTACCAGATGCTTGCTGAGCAACCGAAAATGTGAGTCCTGGAGTTACCAGTAAGGGGAGGAAGCTGAGAACTGGCTGTGAAAACCCTGGTGGGGAACACTGGGCTTGATGCGCTTTCGTGTGGAAATGTCCGAAGGCAATAGGCTAGATAAAGCCAACCTGATGAAGCAGACAAAAAGAACGGGAGAGAAGGAGCAAATTGTGCTTCCGCCAAAGGCAGAGGAAGGATGCATGCAATTTTCTGTGGCCCAAGTGGACCTAGGGAAGGTACAGGTTTGATTTTTGTCTTGAAAAGACAACCAAAGCTGGAAGAGGTAGGAGGTGTCCAGAATACAGGAGCTGAGAGGAGTGGGTCACAGCAGTCAGCTAGAGACTGCGTCTTCCATGCCAAGTAACGGCACATAGGAGATCTAGGAAGATCCACAAAAGATAGCCACAAGGAAATGAGTCAGCACTTGTACCTGTGCAGCCACCTGGGGTCAGCATTACCAGGTTACAGGAAACAATCAAAACGGACCTGGCCTGCTCCTTGTCACACCTCTCTTCCCAAGGGAAGCATAGTCTGTAGGAAAGGAGAATTTGAAGAGCCAGGGGTGAAGAAGATAACCTCAGTCCCTTCCCTTAAATTGGGTGAGAGTGTTAAGCTTTGGTATTAGACTAGATGGGACATATTAATAAATATATTGAAATGGTTTGGTAATCCAAGAAATCCATCAAAGACGAGACATTGCCTGGGGTACAAGAAGGAAAGATGTTGGTAAATTGTATAAAATTCTATTTTGTCTTTTGCTTTCTTTGGCTGGTTTCCCAAGGAGTCCAACCCCACAAGAGAGTCAGAGGGGAGCAGTCAAACCCCAGCAGCTCACGGTCTGGCTGCAGAGAGAGCACAGATGGGAACTTTCTGCTACCAGACCCCGAGCCGCTGGGCTCAGGCACCCAAAGGAACAAGAAATGCTCCTGACATTGTCACTGTCCTCTAGGAGCCCCCAGTGGAGCAGGCAAGGAAGGATGTCCTTAAAAGACTCTGATTCCCTTGAGAGCAGTCTGAGCTTGGAGTCTGGTACAACATGTCCTAAGAATTCTGAAGAGAAAAAGGTCATCTTCAGCTGTGATGATTGATCAGGGAGTCTCCAGTTTGAGTTTTGAAAGATTGGCAGACTTTTGAAAGGAAGAGATTTGGGGGAAATAATTCTTCCCAGTGGAAGGAATGGCATGAACAAATGGCATTTCCCAGAGTGGGAAAGTAAGAAACCAATTTGGAGAATAGCAAGGAGTTCAGCTGGGCTGGTACATACACTATCTAGAAGGGGGGAAGTGACAGCATGCCTGGAAAGGTTGGTTGTGGCTGTATTGTCACGTGCATTAGCTACCAGGAGGGGGACCTTGGACTACATTGACAATGGTGGGGGGGAGTCATAGTCTGGAGGCAGTCACTGAAGGTTTTTGGTAAACAGAGGACAATTTATTTTTCATTCATTCATTCACTCCTGCTACAGGCCAGGGATTCTGCTAGGCACTGGGGATAAAAGATGAATAAGAGAAACTGTCCCTCTCCTCAAGAAAGTAACAGTTCTCAATGCAAAGAGGATGGGGTTTGGATTCAGGCTGATCTGAGCTCAAAGCATATTCTGCCACTCATGTGGTATGTGACTGTGGCCAGTGACTTAGCCTCTCTGAGGCTGTAAATTGATTATGACAACACCTTCCTATGTTGTGAAAGGAGTGAAGGAGAAATACGTAATCCTCATAGAGTACATGGGGCACAGTAGGTAGTCAGTTTTAGCTTCTTCTCTCTCTCCTTATTTCCTCTCTCCTTTTTGGATAAAGTCTGTGCTTTAGGAAATTGCAACAACATGTACGATGGTTTGGTGAGAGGAGAGACCAGAGATGCTGAATGCTTTGGGGCTCTTTACAATACCCTATGAGATACCAGCCTGAACTAAGCTAATTATAGTGGGAAACAGAAAAGAACAGATTTGGCAGCTGATGGGATGAGAGGAAGGAAGAAAAGGGGAAAGTATCAGTCAAGGTTTAAGCAGGAAACCAACAACACATTCAAACGGAGTAATTGAAAATAATTTAAGCCTGGATCTCCCAACCTTGGCACTATTGACACTTGGAGCTGGATAATTTTATTGCTGTTGAGACAGTCCTGTGCATTGTAGGATACTTAGCAGCATCCCTGGACTCTACCCACCAGATGCCAGTAGCACCCCACCCCCAGCCCCAAGTTATGACAACCAAAAATTTCTCCATGCATTGATTGCCAAATGTCCCTTGGGGGGGGGAATTGCCCCAAATTGAGAACCATTGATTTAATTGAAAAATTATTTACAAAAGTTTGGCAGGGTTAGGGAAACAAGGGATGGTTAAGGACCCTACAGTCGGCAACCGAGGAGCTATATCACCTCCCCTAAGACTGATGGGACAAAGAGTGGGAGCTGGTACTGGACTCCAGAAAGAGCGTTGTAGGTAGCTAGAGCGGTAGGAAAAGGTCACCAGGCAAGAGCTATGACCTTCAGTAGAGTTACACAGCCACTGCCAACCCACTGCCTGGCAGGGGGGATGCCACGTACCCCAATCTCTCTCCTCCCACATTCCCGTCTCTCATGAGCACTTCCTATTTGCTAAACCCAACTGGAAGCCAGAGGTCAATGGAGCTCATTGACTCAGTCAATAGAGATCAGCTTCCTTGGCACAAAGCAGGCCAATAGAAAGGGTGGAGAGTGGATCTAAAGGCTACACAGAGAATCTCTAGCACGGGGGAGTCAAAGATGACTTAAGTGTCAAGCTGGGGTGCTTGAAAGAAGGGAGCATTCACTCACTCATTCATTCATTCCTTCAAAAAATGCGTAGAAGCTGACTGGGAGGCAAGACGTTTAGAGTACTTGGATTTTGTCTTCTCTGACCCTACCATGCTCAGGTTCATGACCATTTCAGGGAGTGACAAAGGCAAAAACATACTTTGCCACAGGAATATTCACATCTCCATGCAGAGTATCAAACACTGCAGCTAAGCTGAACTTGAAGGCCCTTCCCATCTCGGACAATTTCAGATTCTATGACAAAGGTGTTCTGAGTCCACTCAGTGATTTTGATGAGCCTGACAGAGATATGTTAGTTAGGATATAGGTTCACATGATGTTACAGAGAGACCCAAAGCAACAAAAACTTAAACAAGAAATGGTTTGTTTTTCTCTCCCTTAAAGTCCAGTGGGAAGTCCAGGCCTGGCAAGGAGGCTCCCTGGTCTTCAGGGACAAGGGCTTCTGTCATCTTATTGCTCTTCCATCTCCAGTGCTCATCTGTGGTCCAGGATGGTTGCTCCAGCATCTGCCATCATGTTTGCATTCCAGGCAACAGAAAGGAGGAAATATGTGAGAAATGGAATCTATCACATCACTGATTTCCACTTACATCCTTTTAGCCAGAATTCAAGTACATGGTCATGCTTTGCTGCAAGGGAGTCTGGGAATGCATCCTTCTTCTGACCAATCATGTGCCCAGGTAACAAATCTATTCCTATGGAGAGGGAGAAATGTATATTAGAGGACAGCTAGCTCTCTTTGCTATAGAAGCATTCTCCTTTCAGCCCTACAGGTAGTAAACTTTGTGAACATCTAACATCTTCTGGGCTCTCTTTCTAAGTTTGGGGGATTTCCCACTTTATGAGGCCAGCTTCCCACAGGTGGAAGCCAAAAGTCTCCTTCCAGCCTCTCTTGAAACTAAGAAAGAGGCTTGTAACCCAGGCTCTACTAATCAGTTGCACTAGCATGAGAATTGAACTTAGGAGTGCAACGTAAAGAATCCCACATGGAATCCATTTTTCTGACCAAAATGTCTGTGGAGGTGTCCAGCGTTTAGGGGATTAGCAATTGAGGATCTTCAGTCATCCAGGGGCCAACATCCAGGGCCAACCAGTGCAAGCCGTGGGGTCTGTGCCAGGTGAAGCCAGGTTCACTAGGATAATCCCAGGATAAGGTTTGAGTAGTCAGCCCGGACCTGAGTCTTCCAGGCAGACTCTCTGGCCTCCCAGAGATGATGAGAGCTAACCAATATCCTTTAATAAACTCCTTTTCTGTTCAAGCCTGGGTCTTCTTGTTCGAAACGAGGAACTCCCCGTTATTGCCTGTTGTAAAACGAGATGTGGTTGTTGGTCAAAGACAAGAGCTGTTCATTATTGAATATCTGCTACCTACTTCTCCATGACGACTGTGTGGTGTATATATAAGGAAACTAAGATTCAAAGAGGCTAAGCAATCTGCCCGTGCGCACAGAGCCGTAATAGAGCTGGATTTGAACTCAGTTCAGCTGACCCCCACATTTGTGTTTCTCCAGCACTGCCCCACACCAATCACCATACACATCTTCTATCCTGTATCTCAGGCTTCTGGAGAACTCAAAGTTAGTTAGGATATAGGCTCACCCCTTCTTCTCTAGGAAAATGGTAGGTTTCATTTGGTCAATGCTTTGGCAGTTCGCAAACCTCCCTGCTTCTAACTTGGAGTGGGAGTTCACTCCCTACCTGCAAGAAAAGGAACTGAACAGAGCAGGAAGCTGGGATGACATCAATGCCTATCTCTGCATATGTCATGACAGGCTCTCTGGCCCCTGACTCTTCAACACCCTGTCAGGCATACAGAGGAGGGAGATGGGTGGCTGAGCCCGGGCCAACACTCCTGCAGTACCATGGACCTAGTGGCCTCACAAAGATCCCAGCCAATAAGCACCTGTGGCCATCTGAAGCCCCAGGTGTGAGCTTTCACTGCAGCCAGCCTGGGCTCCAGCTCCAGCTCTGCTGCAAGGTGGTCCCTGATCTAGGGCTGCAGATGGAGATTCTGAACATATATGGCAACCTGCCCCATCAGGCCCATTCTGTCTTCCTTAGTTTTGGCTCCAGAGCCAGCACATGCACAGATACACACCCGCACACATGCATATGTACAATCAGGTGTGCATATACACACTACAGGTGGTGCTCCGGTCAGCTACCAAGGTCTTTGGGAAGAAGCAAAGCCCAGCACAGTCAAATACGTTTTACATCCAGGCCCTCACTGGGCCAGACATCAGTTTTGATAAAGGCAACAAACGATGGGGAAGAAATTAGCCTGGACACATCCAACCCACCCTGGAAAGTTTGGGCAGAGAGGTGGGTCACACCTCCAGCAGCCAGGCTTGCCTGTCTCTCGAGCATATGAGCATAGCAGCTCACGTGCCCAGCTGCTCCCTTCACCCACCAGAAGAGGCCACCGCCATCTCAGGAGCATTTGGAGCCATGAGGTCTCCTGCAGGTGCATAGGGTCCTGCCCTGGATATTTGCCCACTCATCTATCCACCCTATGTAGAAAATGTTCCTCCCTTAAAAGAAACAAAATCTAGAATCTCTAAAAACCATCCTGGAAGCTCCCTTTCAGGGAGGAACAGCTGATTAAATGACCTGCTCACTCCCTCTGAGTCCCATTTTCACCAGCACACTGACCCCAGCGGGGTGTAGTTCCCCCGACTGGTCTGGTCCAGGCCTGGACGAAATACCTGTATGTTCCAGAAGGTGCCGGCATTCACTCTGGTTGCCTGGACAATGATCCTGCTGGCACCAAGGGCCTCAGTCTCCTGGAGCAATGACCTGGAGCCAAGCTTGACAGCCCATGGGATTAAAGCTTCCTCCCCCTGAAGGGAGATGTGATAGCAGACAGGTCCTCAGGGCTCAGTTACCCTAATCCTAGTTAGAGTAAATTCTGGCCCCAAGGCCAGCCTGCCCTGTACTGAAGTGGTTGGATCACTAACCCCGCTGACAAGGCCCCTCCCGTGCTTGTCCTGTGAGAAGGGAGAACCTCAGGAAGACCAGAGCCCCTCTGCAGGAGCGAAGCCCCCGCCAGCCCAGCACACCTCCCATGGACTCAGAGGGAAATGGGGATTCCAGGCCTTTTGCTCACCCACTCCTCATAACTCCCTCTGCCCTGCCACAGTAAAGCCTGTTCCTCATTCCAAGCAGGGTGAAATCTGTCCCCATCCTGGCTCATGGTAGGCAGAGCCCATGAAGAGTTCCACCGCTCCTTGCTGGGTCCCCACCTCCGAGACTCACCACCAGGAAGAAGGAATAGAAGATTGCTGCAGGGGTACAGCTAAGAAGAGGAGCATACAGAGTCTGGCTGGTGATGCAGAGTTCTGAGCTTCTGCTCAGGGCTTCCAGGTCTTTTCTCAGTCCTCACAGGCTCCCTGGGGAAGCAAATGCTGTTTCCTGCAATTTCCTCCACCTCCTTTTCCATCCTCAGACACTGTCCTAGGTTTTACGTGATGTGCAAACTTCTTCACCAAGGGCTGGTACCAGGAAGTTCCTCACCATTCCAAGCAAGACCCTGAGCACTCTACTCAGAGAACCATGTTACCCTTTCCGGACTTGGAATGACAACTGTACACCAACAGAACACAGGGCCAATGTAGTCGGAAAACAGGGGAACAAAACAGCAATAGTAGGTGGCAGGGTGGCAAAGGTGGGTGTTGGATCCGAGTATTGCATTTGTGGCATATCATGGTTTTCTCTTTGTTTGAACTTGTTCCCAGGCATTGCACAGAGTGGAGGTCTTAATCTGCCAGGGCTGCCATAGCAAAGCACCTCAGACTAGTTGGCTTAAAACAGAATTAATTGTCTCACAGTTCTGGAGGCCAGACATCTGAAATCAAGCTGCCGGTAGGGCTGGGCTCCCTCTGAAGTCTGAAGGGTTCTGGCAGGGCAGGGCTGGCGGTCATGGCTTAACTCAAACTCAGCCTGTCACATGGCTGTCTTCTCTTTCTGACTCTTTCTCCCTGTGTCCAAATTTCTTCTCCTTGGAAGGACAAAAGTAAGATTAGGTTAGGGTCCACCCTTATCCAATTAGGCCTCCTCTTAACTATTAACATCTGTGAAGATCCTGTTTCCATTTAAGTTCATGGTCACAGGATGCGGAGTTAAGACTTGAACATGTCTTTTTGGGGGCACACGATTGAGTCCTTAACAGGGATATGCAGCGTTGTCATTTTGATGAATGCGTGAAATATGGTTGTTTCTTGCATTTTAGTGTCCCCAGTGCAGGCAAGGCACCTAAGCAGCTAAGACCCAGAATGATGCTGTATAGAGCTAAAAGAAGAGACTAATAGATGGTCCCTGTTCTTAAGGAGCTGATTCCCTCGAGGGAAGGTCAGATTCATAATTAAGCAACCCATGTCACAACCTGTTAAGTGCCCACAAGTTATACATAATATGTTTTGGGCTTGCAAAAAGAGAACAATTCATTTTACCTGGAGAAGGGGAAAAGGAGATTTCTGACTTTATAGATGAGGAAACTGAGCTCCAGAGTATATCCAGGTAAAAAAGAATTGCCTAAGTTAAGAGAGACCCTAGGACTTCAGAGCCTCAGGCCAGTGATTCCATCTGTTTCTCCCCAGAGTTTCCATTATACAGTGGCTGTCTCCCACTATTTGATAACCCTGACACTCAGCACCCCAAGAGGAGATGCTGGTAGGGGCCTTCCCTGGGCCCGAGGCTGCATGTCTGGGATGGTACAGGAGTTGGGAAGGAAGGCAGGAGTCCACCTGGTCTGGTTTCCCAGCCCACAGGAAGTGATGCCTCCTGGGCTCATCAGCAGCTGTTGCTTGCTTGGCGTGGTTTAAACAGGTAGATGTCCTGAGGGCGCCCTCCCTGACTCAGAGAGTTTGGGAACTGAGGTATTCACTCCCTGGGGAGGACAAGGACAGGACGTGAGCTGCTGACTCACTCTCTCTCACACTGTCTTTCTGTTCAACCCCTTGAGGAATAAGGAAAGAAGAGGGAAATGAAGGAACTATCTGAGGAGGAGGTGCTCCCAAATAGAAATTCCTCCCTTCCATGCTGTCACCTTGCCTCCGCCAGATGGCAACATGTCCCGGACAACATTTCCGAGCATTTGTGACACAGCGGCCCTGACCAGGTCTCTCACGGTGGAGTGGGGAGCAGGGGGTGGGGGGTCAGGCGCCTGTAGGACACCTGCGAGGCATCTAGCTGAGCAGAGGGGCCACCTCAAATACTCCCTGGAGATGGGTGACATATAGTATAAACAAATAAGGCAGGAATACTAGGACAGAAGGAAACCAAGTGTACTGAACAGCAGAGCTTGAAGGTGTGTTAGATATATGCAGCCCCACCCTAGCCCACCCACACGGGGCAGGCTGTGCCCACACCCGGGACCCTGCTCCCAGAAAGGGCCCACACACACTTGAGGCTCGGCCATCGTCGTCTTGAAATTCTTCATAATTCATTTTAACAAGAGGCCCACATTTCCTTGTGCACTAGGCCCTACAGATTATGCCACAGTTCCTGCCTACGGCCTTATAGGTGAGGAAAAGGAGCCCAGAGGGGAAATGACGGCCCAGGGTCACGCTGCTCTCTCAGGGTGGGGGCAGAATGCGACGTCCAGGCCAGTGTTTTCCCTGCACACATCGTGTCCGACACGGCTGCTGGTCTCCATGTAGAGCAGGCGCTTCCGACTTTGGTGTCCTAAGCTCTGGGGCCCTAGGCCCTTCCTCGTCTGCTCCAGGTGCTGCGGCTGGCCACGGCCCAGGCGGGGCTTGGGGGGAGCCTGCCCCACCCCCCTGCAGGTACCAGGTCCAGCGCAGGCAGCAGGTGGGAAGCTCAGCGCTACCCTGGTGGCCACGGAACCTGCCTGAGCCATTTTTTTTTATTATTAATTAAAAAAATAAAGAAACAAAATAAAACAACAAACATAATCAATAATTCATAATATCATCACTTAGTTGCAGATTCATCATTTCTTAGAACATTTGCATTAATTCAGAAAAAGAAATAAAAAGACAATAGAAAAAGAAATAAAACAAACACAGGAAAGAAAAAAAAAAGATTATACCTACCATACCCCTTACCCTTTGCTTTCATTGATCACTAGCATTTAAACTAAATTTATTTTAGCATTTGTTCCCCCTATTATTTATTTTTATTCCATATGTTCTACTCCTTTGTTGACAAGGTAGATAAAAGGAGCATCAGACACAAGGTTTTCACAATCACACAGTCACATTGTGACAGCTGTATCATTATTCAATCCTCCTCAAGAAACATGGCTACTAGAACACAGCTCTACATTTTCAGGCAGTTCCCTCCAGCCTCTCCATTA
>PVIY010027693.1:0-33925 GCA_004026745.1 Myrmecophaga tridactyla
ACTATATCTGCCTGCATCATGATATGCTCAGTGATCTGCTGTCTTCACAGCATGTAAATATCTTGATTGGTTGACTTTGGAAGATGACTTCCTTCAGTAGTCTAAAGTTTTGTATTTGCATGATGGATGTGGAGCAGGATGCAGCGTGTGGGGTGAAACAGTGTGGTGATGAATTGCAGCACAGGTGTAAGTGCAATTTGGGGATGCTACACTAGTGCCCATAAGCATGGGCACCCTCAGTGGGGACAAGGTGGATGTGTGGGTGCATGGGTCTGGGGGGCGGGGCCCTGGTGTGTGATGGTCTAGGGCATGGGCTTTTTATGTGCATGTGCAGATTTCGGGGCAGCAGATTGGCATAGTGACTGCATGGGCTGGGGGCAGATGTGGCCTGGCTGCACAAGTCAGTGCTGGCCCATAGCTGGGGAGCACGTCTGTGGGCTGTGCACATGCACAGATCTGGAGGGCCATAAACTGATGTATACATGCACAGAGCTCAGTGGGGGTGGGGGGATTGCATGACTGTATGGCCTGGGTATGGAGGTAAGTTCCCACAGCCTTTATGCAATGGCAGTCACCTGCAGGGGTCAGGGACAGGGAGGTAGA
This sequence comes from Myrmecophaga tridactyla, assembly GCA_004026745.1. Classification (NCBI taxonomy): domain Eukaryota; kingdom Metazoa; phylum Chordata; class Mammalia; order Pilosa; family Myrmecophagidae; genus Myrmecophaga; species Myrmecophaga tridactyla. Next base: position 604 of record PVIY010027693.1, read on the forward strand.
GATCAGAAGGGGCAGGGAAAGACTGCACTTTTGCAGAAGATTTGGGTTGGGCTGAGACAGGTGTGCACACACTTGGGGTAGGGGTGTGGGGTGGTTATGCATGCAGGGATGTTGATGGGATTGGGGCATGGAGCATGGGGAGAGGGATGGCTGATGGGGTTCAAGTATATGGCATATGGGGTGGGTCCCAGGTCCCAGGACTGCACTGGGGAGAGGATCGTGTCCAAGGAATGTGACTTGGCTCACTTCCTAGTCCCCATTTCCCCATCTGCATGCTCGTGAGGGCTCCAGGCTTCCGTGTTAGGCTGTTTGCACCAGCCAGATGGTCTGCAGCTCTCTGCTTCCTATATATGTTTTTGTGCCATGTAAGAACAAATACAAATTTAAAAATGAGATTGCCTTTATCCTCCTTGTTGAATTTAAGGGAAGGGACTACCTTCTCCCTCCCATCTCTTTGAATATTTACTTAGAAAGCCAAAGTTGTGAGTAATACAACTTTCACTGTTCTTCTGAAATGTGTGCACGTTTGAAATGTGTGTAAAAGTTTAAATATGTCTCTTGTCATTTTTTTACATGCAATGTCTGCACAAGAAGAAAAATCATTATTTCAAAATGTAATCAAGGAAAATTTCTACCAGTTTCCTGATAAGAGATAAGGATAACATCTGGCTATCATGATTGAGGGGTGGGTTTTTTTTCTTTGCTCAAAATTGTAAACCTAACTTTGGTCTTGAAGTTATGAGAAATAAATTGAGACTATGTATGAAATATGTTGTATCCCTTTAGTCCCTTAGAAAGCATAAGATTTCTACCTGTCCTTGAATGTCTTTGTAGATTACCTGCAGTGCATCACATTATGCTTTGATGCTTATTCAATGATAGCAATGCTTTTCTTTCTCTTCTAACTTTGAAGATAATTTTTGGGGGTTGGGGATGATAATTTACACTTTCCCAACTATTATTGGCCCTAAATAAAAATATGTCTTGAATTGAAGACATTATTATGCTGGTTTGAAGCTGTCAGGTACCAAAAAAAGGCCATGTTCTTTTAATCCATCCCTGCAGGTACAGACCTGTTTTGGGTTGAACCATTTGATTAGGTTGTTTTGATTGAGATGTAGCCAACCCAATTCAAATTGGGTCTTAATTCTTTTACTGGAGTCCTTTATGGGAAGACAAAAGATCAAAAAAGCCCAGAGATGAAATTCAGAGATACTAACAAAGAAGCAGAGAGAACTCAGAGGGAACAGCCCTGGAGAAGTTGAAAGGAGCTGTGGGACACAGAGAGAAATCAACTAAAGCCAAAAGCTGAAAACAATGAAACCCAGGAGAGAAGGATCAGCAGAACAAGTCAAGTGCTTTTCCATATGACACAGGTGTCCTGGATGCCAGGAGCTTTTCTTTAGAGAAGGTATCATTCTGCTGATTCCCTACTTTATAAATTTTCATGGCCTTAGAACTGTAAATTTGTGAGCTATTAAACCCCTATTATTGAAACAAGCCAACTTTGGGTACATTGCATTTTGGCAGCTTTAGCAAACTGAAACAATTGCCTACCCCAAACACGTGAGAGTTATATCCCCTCTCATTCTCAATCATAATTAATGGCTCCTTTAGGCACCCTTGAAATAATTCTTGAAATCCCTTTTCAGTACCACAGAGACACACTGAAAAACTGTTGTTCTCTCTGCATTGAACACTATTGGCATTCTTCATCCTCTCCCAACCCAAGTCACACACATGTTCACTTTCCTTCATTGTCAGTTAAATATTAGTCCCTCTTAATTCCTCCCTTTCTGAATACCCACCTATTTTAGCCTTTCCCCCCTCTGGCAAAGTTCTCTTGAACAAAACACTATTTCATTTGCAGGCAATATCTGTATTTTGTCACTGTATGTTTGTTTACTTATTTATTTCATTTACTTCCATCCTCTCCATGGGACTAATTGCAGAAAAATAGACCCCAGCATTTTAAAATAAGGCAGACTCCTTTTGGAAAATTATTTATGAATTAAATCCTGGTGGAATTCCTTCTCAGCAATAATGAAACTTACCCTCAGATAGCCTGTCACTGATTGTCTGTAGTGAGATTACACAGTTATCTTCAGATTAAAATGAATTTACAAAATAAAGGAGGTCCATTACTACTGAGAAAAATTCCTTTCAGTACTCACCTGAACTCAAGGAGATGGAAACCCAGGGGACACTAGGTCATTACTGAGGATGCTATCACCACATTCCAGACCTCAAAGCTTCTTTCTTGCTCTAGAAGAGTCAGTTTTGATGGTGTCTCTTTATGTGGTTAAAAACTTCATCAGCCATATATGAAAGGATCCACACTCTTTAACTTGAAAGCCAAGGAAGAAAGATATAATTAACAAATGACTAATGTATATCCTTCCCTTTAATTATGTAAATAATATATATATATATATATATACACAGATGATGAAAATAGATTATAACTTTTCATTCTGTAATTCTTCCAAAATATCCCAAAATAAACTTCATGCCTTTGCCAAGAGATCTCCATGTTTTGTGGGTTTTGACTTTTGGGGTCAGTACTGTTCAGAATCTTCAGAAAGAGGATCAGTCCTACTGAACACTTGTAAAACTACCAATATTCTCTTATTTGGGGGTCCTCAATGCTACTCTGTATAAGTATAGGTAGTTAGGCTGCCAATATGTATTTAATGGAAAGCTATTTTTTTCATGCATCAGGTATAAGCACATTTTACCACCAAGGCAAAATACCATAGAACCCAGGTCTCTTATATTCAAATTTATCTGATGTCTTAAAAGCTATAAAATCCTAGAAGCCTCACATATTAGGTATTCAAAGGATTGAATTAGTTTCATTACTGATATGACTAATTATGATGGTTTCAACTATTTTTAAAATAACGTTAAAGGTTCAAAAATCCTAGGACCTCTCACGAGAGAAATAGAGAAAATTTGTAAAGAAAAACCAATAATATATTAAAATTTTGTCTAGAGACATTCATTTCCAAAGGAAATATGGTCTTTTGATTTTCAAATAGCTTTCTGAATTTTAAAAAATTGTTTTTTCTTAATTTAGTAATGAGAATTTTTAGCAAAGAACCTTGATTTTAGTGTTCTTTTCTATGCTCCTATGTCTTTACATATAAAAGTAAATATGTCTTCATATTCAAATGTAAGCCTGTTTAAAATTTGTTTCTCAGAAGTCATGGAGCACTGAAGCTGTGCAGACATTCTGCCTGTGGCTTAGGATGCCATTTTTAGAAGAATATGTGTTCTTCTATTCCTGACTTTAATATCAAAATATCCAAACACTTGTTTAATTACACATTTGTTTCAGTTTGTAAGCTCCTGGATTACAATATACCAGATATGGAACAGCTTTTATAAAGGGGATTTAATAAGTTTACAGTTCTAAGTCTATAAAAATGTCCAAAGTAAGGCATCCGAGGAAAGATACCTTAATTAAAGGAAGACCAATTGTTAGAACAAATTGGGATGGTTCAGTTCAACACTCATAACCATGCAGCAAGCTGAGGTTGAAGGGGGTTTATTGTAAAGGAGGGAGGGGGAGGAGGAGGAGTGGAAGGGGAAGAGGAAGGGGGAGGGGAAAAGAGTAAAGGAACTTTACTCTTCAAGCTCTTCAAGGGCCTGAAGAAAATGTCCACCTGTGTTGTCATGTGTTTGTCCTTCTATACTCTGAAGTTTGTCATCCCTTGTTGGTCCTGAATTCTGCATTTTTTGATTCATCTGATTGCCTTTGGCTAGTATTTTTGCTTTCTTTTTTTTTGTGCCTGTCCTGACCTATTTGCTCTTTATTGGTGTAGTTTCTCCTATAAGTCCTTCTTTGATGTGGTTTCTACCTGGGGCAGCATTTGGCAAGAGACATTATGAGTTGTGGCAAAGAGGAGGGGGAAGGGAAAGGGTCATGAGTCAGTGGACCATGAGTTTCGGCCACTGATGTAGGGGGAGAGGAGGTTGGGGCCTGAGCTCCATCTGCTGTGACCTGTCACCAGTGGGTCAGGAACACCTCTGTCAGCTGGGTAGCTGCATGGTGGGCATCTGCTGGTCCCTTGCTCCTGGACTTTGTTGATTTCAGGCTCTGTTCTTGTGGGGATTCCTTACTTTACTGGGGCTGGCTTTCATTTCTTGGCTTCCCTAGGCTCTCTCCAGTTTCTAGCTTGCTTAACATCTCATGTTGATGTCTGCTAGGCTCCAAGCATTGCCAAGTATCAATATCTCTGTTCTCCAAGTATTGAGTGTGTTGAATCTCTATGGAGATAATCCAATACAAACTTTCCAACCTACAGTATTGAATCAGGATGAAAAGAAATGGGTGTCTGCACAAATTTGGTTCAGGATTAAAACATGGCTTTTCTGGGGTACATAATAATCTCAAACCGGCACAACATTATATTAGCATTTGGACATAAACTGCAGGGTGTTAGCAGAGAGGTAAACTTTGAAAAAGAACTATGGTCTCTTCTGAAGGCTTGGTTTGGAGAGCATCCAATTCCAAGCTCATTCAACTGGCATTTAGCAGCATTTACTTCCCCTTAAACTAAATGATGGATTGAAGACCTTGGTCCATGGTTGTTGGCTAGAGGTTATTTTCATTTGTCTGCCACCCAGACTCTCTCACATGGGGGATTGCTTCTTCCAAGCTTACAATTTGAGAAAAAAGTCAAGTCTGTTAACAAGTTGGTAGCCCCAGTCATTTATAGCCCACTTCAGGAAGTTATTAACCTTTCCTTTGGGATTTTCTCTTCTATTCACCAAGGCCCAGCCCTCACACAAGGGGAAGGCTCTACAGTAGGGTGTGAATTCCAGGTGGCAGTGGTCACTTCAAGGAGCCCATCTATAAGTCTGCCTAACATCCTACCTTTCACATGGTTCATATGCATTCAGCCAGGAACCAGATTTCCTGCAGACCCCTTGCTGGATCAAATATCAGTTTTTGACTCTTGTCTCTCTTATGTTATACAAAATTTCATTCATTCCATAAGTGCTTTTTGGAAGCATATCAAGTGACTTGCCCTGACCTTAGGGCAAAATAGTTAAAAACAAATCACAAATCAATATATGGTCCTGTATCCTTTGGTCTTCTGAGGAGAAGTATGGTTCTCCTATAACAAGTGACAAGTGACTGTAACAAGTGACTCTCTGGAGTCCTGGTAGATTTTGGGTTTTCATAAAATTCCCAACTGAGTAGGTCAGAAAAATTATATTATTGGCTCCATGCATCTCAAAGTTTCACTATATTGTTTGGCAGTCAGAACTTAACTTACATCATTCCTTCTATTTAGTTTCTTTCTACAATACTGCAGAAACTCTTTCTTTGGTATATTTGGGAGGATGAGAATATTGGATGATGTTTCCTCTGAGAACTGTATTTTGATATTTTAGTTTTGTTCACTGCAGGATGGAAAGGGTGAAACTGAGAGAACTTCCTCAGCCAAATGCTCCTTTGACTTTGACCCCATTTCAAAACTCCAAGCTATCATGACTGTCTGTTCTCTTCATTTTGTGAGCATCCTTATATCATTATATTTCCCTCTAAAGGTGTTGTTGCCTGGTTAAAAAATCATTGCCTATACAGGAGGACAGAAAAATTAGAAATTGACAGAGTAAGGAACACACAGATAAATTTAAAGAGAAACCAAGGTCACCAGCTCAATATGGTGAGAAGAGCACAGCACCCCTTTCTTTAGTCTCTTCCACTCCCTTGGCCCAACCATAATCCTTTACCTATTATTCAAAGTGCTCTTGTTCTGTGTCCAGCCCCTATGCAAGTCCTTTGGTCAGAATTTTGGGTTTGGTAAGAACAAACCAATACTTAATTCACTTATGTGTTCTACTGTCCATAAGATACCAGTATGAAATTTTGTCTAGGGGTGGAGGAGAAAGAGTGTCTGCTGGATATTTCAAATCCCAGACATCTCAACCTGCACCAAAAAGAATGCCCCTTTTTTTCTGTCTATTCCTCAAATGGATGCATCTAACCTCCCAACCACCCATAAATCCTACTAGGTGCCTAGATGGCTGGAATCCAGGGCTGCTTCCTGGTAGCTCCTGATAGTAGCCATTAAGGTCCTCAAGGGTTTTGAGGACTGATTAACATTCAAGCAACCCTCACTACCTCTCTATCAGATGCTACAATATTTCTGAGATGAAGCATACTTTCCTTCAGTCAAGATGCAGTCAAAAGAGCAGTTATAAACTCAAATATTCACAACCAAGGGGAGCCTTGAAGGAGGTTTTTGTGCATGTTATTATGCCCAAAGCACCCATAAACACACAGTCTGAGCAAGAGCAGTTTGTCTCTTATTTAAACACAGCTTCATGTCAGACAATCACCATTCCCTCTAAGAGATACTGCCACCTTGTAGCCTCTCCCCTTCACAACCCACCCTTTCATGATTCACTCATGAGGAACCACTAGGATGCAGGGGACACTGAGGGTCAGAGGAAGCCCATTTTCCCTTTATGAAAGGGTACAACATTCAGTCTCTTTTTCTTCTACCCTACTTTTCAGATTTCATGGAACTGGGACCTCAAAAGAAGCCCAGCCTCAGTGTGAGAAAAGAGACAGAGAAGACCTTGTAAAAACACAAATGGAGGACCAATTCCCACTTTTATGTGTCATTTCCTAAGCTGTGGTGGTTATGTGTAATGAACCAGCATCAGTCCTTTACATGAAGTAGCCCCATTTGTCTCCTCAGACCTTGTCTTTGTTTCATGGGTAGCTGGGAAAAGCAGGACCCTTTGATAAAACCCTTGACTCTTTCCCCCTTTCTTTCTTTCTGAAGGCTTCCCTTGCTGGGTCATAATGCCTGAGGACATAGTCTCCATAAATATGTGACGAGCTTTGCGGTTAAATGGGTCAATGATATCCCATTCAGAGAGATGGCAGCATGTGCTTGGGTGTAATGTATTATTGGAGATGTTTAAATAACATAATTTGCGATCTCTCCTGGCTAGTGAGGTACAGCTATAAGATATGGATGAGATCTGACTGCAGGGTCTGAGCTCCTTAACTACTCTGGAGTCTGTGTTCCTCGGGATATGCCAGAAAATTAGAAATAATAAGGGTTTTCAACTTAGAGATACTGTCTGGAGATTAAAATGTGATGACAACTCTATGATAAAATTGTGGGATGAAATGTAAACTAAAGCAGTAACAACACAATAGAGAGAAAGACCCAGCAGTAGCACCCAACTTCTGGGGATCCTAACACCAGCCACAAATCTCACAAGTAAATGATCACAAGAGAATGTGGAATGAGAGTGCTCACTGAGCGATCCCTATTCTCTGCTTAGGGTGGACACCAGAAGTCCAGCATATCAGAATTTAATAATAAAAGTTAAAACTCAGAAATAAATGTGACTGCTCTAAGAGAGTACAATCTAAGAACCTTTACAACAAACCTTATTGAACATTCCAAACTCATTAATCATCACTTTCCCAATCTATGCCCACCTTTGATCACCTGACAATCTATGCTCTGAAACTTATTTATCAGAGCTTGATCATTATAGTAAGCTTATATTAGTGAGATCTTATAATATTTGTCTCTTCTTTTCTGGAATATTTTGCTCAATATAATGTCCTCAATTTCATTGTCCTTTCTCATTAAATATAATGAGAATGTGGGGAAAATTTGCTGTCTACATTATTTTGAACAAGGATAAAGATCTGTACCTGAAAAAAGAAACAATTTATTCCAGATGTGTTAAATATTTAAATTTTTTCACTCTTACTAGGTTAGGAAAAGTGTTAAAGGTATCATTATTACAAGTCTTTGCAAGGATATGGATCCTGAGGATTTATACAATGCTGTTGAGATTGTAAATAGGAATAAAAACTTAGAGAACAGTTTGTTGCATTTTAAACTTGAACATATGTGTACCCTACATCCAATCAATGGCACATTCAGGGATGGACCTAAACAAACTATTGGACATATACACCAAATAACGTATACAGTCATGTTCATAGTAGCATTTGCCATGATAGTGTGGTAGTTAAGTTCAAGTGTCAACTTGGTTAGGTGATAATGTGTCATAGTTCAGTTGCTGTGGACTGAAATCATCAGCATGTGAAATTCATCTATGGCTGATTACATCTGCAGTGAGTTAAGGGGCGTGACTTCTGCAATGAATGATGTTTAATTTAATTAGCTGGAGACTTAAAAGAGAAATGTCAGAAGAGAGCTCAGCATACCTCATCTCAGCAGTGAGACCTCAGACCAGGATGTTTAGAGATGGAGAAAGGAATCACGCTGGGGAAAGATGTTTGAACATAGAAGACAGGAGGAAAGCCCAGCAGATGTCCTCTGTATGCCTTCCCAGGTGACAGAGAAAGCCAGAGGAAATTTAGCTGTCTGTTCTCTGAAGAACTATAAATTTTTAACTAAATAAATCCCCTTATTTAAAGCCTATCCATCTCTGATGTCCTGTACCCTGGCAATTTTAGCAAACTAAAACAGGTGGCATTAGAAAGTGTCATTGTGGTGCATTCATGAAGTAAAATACTACAAAGTAGTGAAATTAAAGGATGCAAGAACATGCATAAACATGAAGAATATTAGTAGCAAACTATTGAAGAAAAGCACAAGAAATATTTAAAGATAGACTGTATCACTTCACATTTATAATGTTCAAAGATAAAGCAATTTAATGTGTACAAAATATAGTTTTAGCATTATAGATGGATTTGTTTTAAGAAAACAAGCTAGAGGGTAATGACAAATCACTTGTCATACACGAAGCAGACTTTCTTGGAAAGATCTTTACTCCATCCTGTTATTTTTAGCTCCTGCCAGTTTTTCAATCTAGTTATCCACCTTCTTTTTCAGTTCTAAGAGCCATCCAATATTCAATATTAAATTCAATTTCTGCTTAACATGAATGAAGCGGATTTATTTTGCTCTCTGCAGCAAATATTCCTGTTTATAAAGCATGACATTACTTTTATAGTTAAGGATAATCCTTGTATTTTAATAAAGCACATATTTATTAAAGGAAAATTGCCTTTACAATCAGATATCAAAGTTAGTTACAGGCATAGTCTGTTCTAAGGCAAAATTATCCTTTGGCTCTGGACCTGTGAAATTCAGAACAAGTTATTTGTTGCCAATATACAAAGGAGGAACATTCATAGGATATGTATACCCATTTCCATAGGGAGGAAGGAACACAGGGGTCACTGGACCTATACAGTTTTGAAAATCCACAGAGCAAAGTCCATAAGATTTCAAAGTCTGAGAGTTATATACTTTTAGGGCTTCTGAAAGCAGCAGCCCCTATGCAGAGGTCTGCCTCTCTCCAAATGTGACCTTGGGAGATACTGGGGAGACCACCTTTTTCTTGGCTCCACCCTCTCCAAGTATCGGGGCTGCACCCGGGCTCTCTGCCATCTCCAGGGCACACACTCAACCTCTCCATGTAGTGGCAGCCAGGCTCTCCCCAAACCCCAAGGAATGTGCTTCACCCTCTCCAAGACCTGAGGTGGCATGACTCTTCTACTGAAATGAGGTGGAAGGCCCATCCTCTGCCTTTGGGGCAAACTCACCCTCTCCATGGGGTTGGGTGGGTCCACTCTTCTGGCCTGAGGCTTCTTGACTTGAGACTCCATCCTCCATGATTTTGCCTCTGAAGTTATTTTTCCTCCAATGTGTCACTTCTCTGAACCCCTCAATCCAGACTGGCAGCGGCTCTGTTTATACAGGTCCCACAGCACTCTCCTTGGCTTTCTATGGAGTAGCCTTGGATCATGCCCATCAGACCTAAGAAGTTTCCACAAATCTTTCCTGGGTAACTCCATGTCCGAGCCTGACTTTCTCTGAAATGGCTGAGTGGTTCCATATTTGGTTAAATCCTCATGTCGGGCACTTTTCTCTGGGGTCTCCCTTTCTGGAGGCCCAGAATTTTCCAGAACATCAATTTCTGGTTTCTTTGTATCCAAGAGGTCAGTTCTCAGCTTATCTCTTTCCTGTTGCATTTCACTATAAGCTGCGAGGAGAACAGGCTACACTTTCCACATTTAATTTGGAGATATCTTCTGCTAAATATCCAAGTTCATGGCTTTTAAAATCTGCCTTCCAGACAAAGCCATTAGTGAACTTTGCCAGATTATCTGCCATTTTAAAGCAAAGATCACCTTCCTTCCAGTCTGTAATGATACGAGTCTCATTGTTGTCTAAGTCTTTATCAGAAGTGTCTTCAGAGTCCACATTCCTACCAACAGTTTCTTCAAAGCATTCTAGGCCTTCTCTATTAAGCTTCTCACAGCTCTTCCAGAATCTTCCCCTTATCCATTTAAAAAGCTGTTCCAACATGTTTGGTATTTGCAAACTGCAGCAGCACCCCACTCTTCGGTACCATAATCTGTTCTACTTTGCTGGCTACTGGAATGCAATATACCAGAAATGGAAGGACTTTTTAAAAGGGGAATTTGATAAGTTGCAAGTTTACAGTTCTAAGACCAAGAAAAATGTCCTGATTAAAACAAGTCTACAGAAATGTCCAATCTAAGGCATCCAGGGAAAGATACCTTGGTTCAAGAAGGCCGATGAAGTTCAGGGTTTCTCCGTCAAGTGAGTAGGCACATGGTGAACATAGTCAACGCTTCTCTCTCAGCTGGAAGGGCACATGGTGAGCATGGTATCATCTGCTAGCTTTCTCTCCTGGCTTCCTGTTTCATGATGCTCCCCAGTAGGCATTTTCCTTCTTCATCTCCAAAGGTCACTGGCTCATGGACTCTCTACTTCATGGTCCTGCAGTATTCTTTGCTCTCTGTGAATCTCCCTCATTCTCCAACATGTTTCCTCTTTTATAGGATTCTAGTAAAGTAACCCAGACCCACCCAAATAGGTAGAGACACATCTCCACCTAATCCAGTTTAACAAGCACTCTTGATTGAGTCACCTCTCCAGGGAGATGATCTAATTATAGTCTCAAACATACAGTACTGAATAGGGATTAGAAGAAATGGCTGCCTGTACAAATGGGATTAGGATTAAAACATGGTTTTTCTAGGGTACACACATCCTTTCAAAACAGCACAGACCTATTTCTAAAATCTGAGGGAAATGCTGTCAGAATTTTCAACAAACTAAATTTTACAATTCAAAATTCTAGGTGGTGGTGAGGTAGGTGACTGTTTCCCCAAAGTTTCAACAACCTGTTTTGAAGGTAGCAGTTATGACCAGTTGCCCTCAGAGTCAATGTTTTTGCTGACCTGTGGGTTGAACTTGTGTTGACCTTCAGTTTTTGTGTATGTTTGTGGGTAGGGAAAAAGTGTGAGGGTGGGGATAGTATATATTTGAGTTGACCTTAATCATGGCATTTTCCAAAAAAACACCTTATTGCCATTGGACCAAAGCTGACTATACTTATAGAATTTGGGGAAAGCCAACATTCTAATTAATTCCATGCATCAGTAAACTGAACCTCATAATCTATAAGCACACAACACACAGTCCTACAGTATGGTTGATTATATTGTGTTTGTTCTTATAAATATTAACTCAGAACACTTTGGCTCACAAAGCCAGATATTGAATTATTTTTAAAATAATAAAACTAATAATACTCATAAACATTAGATAATGCAAACATTTTGATGCATCTGCAATATAATAAGCCCTATAAAAAGTGCTACATTAATTTAATTCTGTGTTCAACTTTAATAGACACCATTATACAGTATATCAGTCCTTAGCAAATTTCTAGGCACATTCTCCACTATTTTTAACTATTATTTATTACTGTCCTCCTCCTCATCATCATCATTCTCATCAGTAATATGTAAATTGCATATTTTATAACCATAGACCAGAGTTGTACTTGATGTAAAAACCCAAATGAAAACTATTCATAGGAAAGGAAAAGTTAGAATTTACTTTTTTCTTGTTATGTTGTTGCAGTGGTGGTGTTGGTGGTAATTGTGTTAGTGGTGGTGGCAGTGGTGCTGTTCTTTTATTTTTATTTCATTGTATTTTGTAGAGTTGTTAATTTTTATTTGTTCATTTTTGTTGCAGTTTCCAGTGAGGAAATAAAACATGTTTTTTTGTTTTTTGTTTTTTGTTTTTAATTTGCATATGGGCAGGAGGCACCAGGGATCGAACTCCAGACCTCCAGCATGGTAGGTCGGAGCTCTGCCTGCTGAGCCATGGCAGCCGCCCAATAAAACATGTTTGATACACATGTATGATTTTGATAATTTATATCAATAATCTCTACACAAATGTAAAAATTACTAAACAAATATTAAAGTTCTAATTATAGGGGGAGCAAGGATAAGTTCAGTGATAGAGTTCTCACTTGTCATGCAGGAGACCTGGGTTTGATTACAGGTCCATGCAATTCCCAAAAAACAACCAAACAAGAAAAATTTCAACAAATGGTGCTGCAATAAAGGGTTACTCACATGGAAAAATAATGAAATGTGACCCTGCAACACAGCATACAAAAAATAGCTCTAATTATGGAGCTTTAAAATGAGCACAGTCTCATTAATCTAGGAGGACAACTTTGTATAATAAATAGAGTAGGTGTCATTTCCAACTTATAAATGAGGAGTTAATGACATAAAGAGACAATTCAGAACAGAAAGGCAGCATTATACTCGAGACCTCCAGACTCTTAATTGCTTTCTTCTTATTCTTTCATGCTATAGCCTTACCTGTACTAGTGATACAAAATCCTAGCCAGATAAGTGGATAAATGTGATGAACTAGAGATCTCAGTGTAGTGTCTTTATTATAAAAAAAAATGATGCTGATACTGATATCTCCTAGATATACTACTTGGGAGCTTTAATTAGTTTGTCAAAACTGCCAGAATGCAACATACCAGAAATGGAATGGCTCTTAAAAAGGAAATTGATTAAGCTGAAAGTTCACAGTTATAAGGCTATGAAAATGTCCAAATTAAGGCACCGAGTAAGAGGTTACCTTAACTCGAGAAAGGCTTATGTTGTCTGGAACACCTCTGTCAGCTGGGAAGGCACTCAGCCTGAATCTGCTGGTCCTTTGCTCCTGGTTTCATATTCATTGTTGCTTTCACATTCTCTTTCTTGTAGGGGTTCCTCACTTGGATTCTCCAGTGCTGGGTTTTATTTCTTGGCTTCCCTTGGGTCTCTCCAGGTTCCAGTTTTCTTATCATCTCATTGGAAGGCACTTGGTGAAATCTGATCAGCCCTGCATCTCCAAACATGTGGGTCTCATGTTGGCTTTGCCGGTTCTGTTACTTCTGAACTCTCTTTACAAATTTTCCCCTTTTGAAGGATTCCAGTAGACTAATCATAATACACCTTAAATGGGTGGAGTCACAGCTCCATCTTATCAAAAGGTCACATCCACAATTGAGTGGATAACATCTCCATGGAAACAATCTAATCAAAGTTTCCCACCATACAATAGTTAATAAGGATTAAAGGATATGACTTTCTTAGATACACAACACTTTCTAACCATAGAGGAGCCAATAACAGAGAATCTTGTAAAATCAGTATATTCAGAGTATTTCTTCTTTAATTATAAATCTTTTGTTATAGGTATGCTGAAATGACTTAGAGGAAATATTTTCATGCTGCTTGTTTCAACAGGAATCCTCCCTTTATTCCCAATAAATAAGCATTTTGTATTATTTGGACTTCCAAGGAAAGGCAAGTCTTTCCTCTCCTAGGTTAGCATATACAATTCTCTGAGAGTTCTTTTAAGATCAATCTGTATTATATGGAACCTGTCTTCCTGTAGTGTTAATCCTTTTATATTCTGCCCTCAAGAGATACAAGGGAATAGTTCAAATGCAGTTATCAGTGTGACACAATTTTGAATTTGATTTTATTCCTGGATTAGAAGGTGCAGTGGTTGAAGTTGTACAAATATTCATTCCTGATGCCTCTATCAACTTTGAGAATGCCCTATTAAATTCACACTGCACTTATAAAACCAAATACTTTGCAGAATGTTTAACCATGAACATCTTTTGAGGATTATAATAGCAAGGGTAGATGGCATGTTCCTCTTGTTAGAGACTAAAAGTCACATTTGGAAGCCTTTATACAAGAGAGATTTTATGCAGATAAGCCTTTTCTAGATGGAAGAGGCATAGTTTAGTGTCCCACTGCAGGGGATAACTTTCCTTGAATTCATTTTGGGGCAGAAAACTCAGAAGCTTTAAGAAGACTAAAAATGTGATCCAAGGTAAGGAATCTCATGCTAAATTTATTTAGGTAATGAATATCAAAGACATGTCCTAGCATTTCATCTTCAGTAACAAGGACATCAAATTGTAATGTATTAAAAAAATCAACAGAAACCTTTCAGGTATGATTTGGTATAGAATGAGCAAAGGATTTGGAATCAATTTTCTGAGTTCCAGCCATATAGTCATGAAAAATGCACTTACTGTCTTCAAGGATATTGTAAATCTAAAGGAAAATAATTCTTTCTTATAATAGTTCATAAGTGCATAAAGCAATCCTGATAAAAATTCTCTGTTTTCAATATAACTTACTGGACATTCTCTAGGGACTGGTGTCTAGGAATCTCCCATTTCTCAAACTATTTCTTTAAATAAAACTTAACAAAGTGATTTTTTTAGAAAGCACAAAATAGTACTGACAAATAAATCACTTGGTTTCATACGTACATATATATTAATGATTGGAAAAGTGAATTCTTCCCTTATATCAATCCAGGCTTTAATATCTAAGTTGGTATGTGTACAGAGAAATTATGGCATATACTTTTATAGTTATTTTTCTTTTTCTTATTAATATATGATAAAGAAGTGCTCATGGCACCAACTATTTTCAAACATATATTGAATGACTACATAGCTGAATCATATTCATTAGCAAATTAACCACTAATTTCTGCCATCCTTAAATATGCCTTTGCATAGAAATTGAGTGTATTAGGGTTCTCTAGAGAAACAGAACTAACAGGAGATATTTGTAAATATGAGATTTATAAAGGTGTCTCATGCAACTGTTGGAATGCAAGAGCCCAAAATCAGTAGGGCAGGCTGTAAAGCTGGTAACTCGAATGAAGAGTCTCAGCTAACTCCACATGAGAGGCTAACTGGCTGAAAAAGCAGTGAAAAAGTCTCTCTTCTTCTTTAATTGTCTCTAACTGATTGGATTATCTCATGTGCAGGAGAAGTGCCCTTAGTTGATTGCAGATGTTATCAGTCAGTGCTGCAATCAACTGAGTGATGATTTAATATACCAGCCTTCCAGTTTATCAACCTGCCATTAAATATCCTTGCACCAATGGTCAGACCAGTGCTTGACTGGCAAGGCAACTGGGCACATCACCTGGCCATGTTGACACCACAAACAAACCAAGTTCCACCCCTTGTAAAATTGGCAGCTATACACATCACCTTGAAACATACTTAACTTCCAAATAGAACATAATAAGAGACATAAGTTTCACCCAGCAATACTTAACTGTCCTGTGTACAACTGGAAACACACACAGCTCTCTAGAATAGGGTCCACATCCCTTGGTAATATTCTCTTAAACTTCATATCATATACTTAAATACTATGAAATGAACAATACAACTTATGTTGCATGATAAAAGGAAAACAAAATATTTGCCTATGTTCATGTAAACACATACTCACAATTAAACAAGGAGGAAATATCCATACCATTCACAGTCCTCATTTCTGTAACTGGTCACATGTTCATAGTTCACATTTATCACTACCTTCTTCTAATACTCATTCCATGTTTCCTTTACTCTCACCAAGAATGTTAGCTGGCCATGGTTCTTTCCCAAGTGGGAAGACTAAAACCTTCATTCCTGAAGTTTCTGGGCCATTGGTAGTCCTGCCTGAATTGGGTTCTTGCAATTTTTCATTGACTTTAATCAAAGATCATGGTAGTATTAAAAGGCACCTTGGAAGATCACCTTTATTCCAGGAAACTCTTCTTTATCTCCATTGTGCAGTTGCAGTCCTATTTCCCATTGATAGTCAGGATCAATCATCCCAGAAATAATAGTAGTCCCCTTTTATGCTTGTTGATTCCATGGCATGAGAAGCCTAAAGAGGCTAGATGGTGGTCTTAACTTCCAGTTCAAAGGAATCATTGCTATGTCTCCTGGTACATGTCTACATATCTTAGTTCCTCCTTTTGGAACTAAGACACGTAGACAAACAGAGATTAAGGTTTCAGGGACAGGAAACAACATTTTTTTTTCTAGTGGATGAAAGGGGTGATAGTGAGCAGTGCCATTCCCTTTTCCATAACTTGATTCCTGAAACCGTGACTCCTGGCTATGGGAGAAAGCGCCATAGAGTGGTTGATAATTTAAAGTATAAACAGCCTCCTTGAGAACTTTGCCACACCCCTGCAAAGTATTGCCACCTATCTGGCACTGTAATTGGGTTTTCAAAAGGCCATTCAAGCATTTTATCAACCCACCTGCCTCTGGATGATGGGAAGCATGTTAATAACCAGAGCATCCCATAAGCATGTGCCTTTTCCTGCACTTCATTTGCTGTAGAATGGTTTCCTTGATCAGAAGCAATGATGTATGGAATACCATCATGATGGATAAGGCATTCTATATGTGTGCAGATGGTAGTTTTTGCAGATGAATTGAGAGTAGGGAAGGCAAACCCATATCCAGAATATGTGTCGCTTCCAGTTAGAGCAAATCACTGCCTCTCCCATGATATATGTGGTCCAATGTAATCAACCTGCCACCAGGTAGTAGGCTGATCACCTCAGGGAATGGTGCCATTTCAGGAACTATGTGTAGGCACTCAGCAGTAGCCATAGCTAGTTAAGCCCTGGAAAGTGGAAGTCCATGTTGATGAGCCTATAAAGAACTTCCATCCCTTCCACCATGGCCATTTTGTTTATGAGCCCATTGGTCATTGGGGAATGTTAGGAGAGACTGAGGAAAGAGGATGACGTATCTACAAAATTGGCCATCTTAGCCACTTGATTATTAAAACCCTCCTTTGCTGAATTCACCAACTGGCGAGCATTCACTTAGGACACAAAAATCTTCATTTTCTTTGCCACTTCAGAAAGGTCTATCAATATACCTCTTTCCCAGACCTCTTTTTCTTGGATTTTCCTATCATGCTCCTTTCAATACCTTTACCATCCAGACAAATCATTACCAATAGTCCATGTGTCTGTATACAAATGCACCTCTGGCCAGTTCTTCCAAGCAAAATGAGCAACTAGGTGCACCGTTTGAAGTTCCACTCATTGGGAGGATTTCCCCTCAAGATTGTCTTTCAGGGACTTCCAAGAAAGGGGTTTTAGTACTGGAGGTGTCCACTTCCAGATGATACCTGCATATACAGATGAACCATCTGTAAACGAGGCCCAAGGTTTCTCTTCCTCAGTCAACTGATTGTAAGGAATTCACCAAGAGGCCATAGCTCTGATCTTGGAAAGAGAAGGTAATGTGGCAGTAGCGGGGGCCATGGACATTTGTGCCACTTCCTCATGAAACTTACTTGCACCTTCAAGACCTGCTTGAGCCCTCTTATATACACTTCCATTTTGTGATGGAGTGCTGCTATGCATGCCTAACTTTATGGCTTGTTGGATCAGACCATGCACAGCTAATGACAGGAAACACAGATCTCATGGTAACTTGAGATCATGGTTAAGTGTTCTGCCTTTACAGAGGCCAAGTAGGAGGCTAAATGTTGATTCTCAAAAAGGGAGCAAAAATCTACAGTGGATTGTAAGGCTTTGCTCCCAAATCCTAAGGGTCTCCAGTGTGGTTTTCCTATAGGAGTGTGCCAGAGGATTCAGACAGCATTTCTATTTGCCACTTCCAGCACCATTGTATCTCCTGGATCATAGGGCACAAGTGGCAGACAGCTTGTTCAGCAACCTGGATTTGTTCTGGTATGCATTCAAAACCAGCAGCTTTTCCAGTCAGTCTGTAAATGGGCCACAGAAGCACACCCAAATGAGGAAAATGTTTTCTCCAAAATCCAAAAAGGCCAGCTAGGCATTGTGCCTCTTTTTTGGTCCTAGGAAGTCCAGATGCAATAGCTTATCCTTCACCATTGAAGGGATATCTTGACATGCCCTATAACACTGGACAGCTAGAAATTTCACTGAAGTGTAAGGTCCCTGCAGTTTTTCTGATATAGCCTCCATCCAAATGCAAATTCCTTACAAATAATTCTAGAGCAGTTGCTGCTTCTTGCTCACTAGGTCCAATCAACATGATATGATCAATATAAAATGGACTAGTGTGATGTCTTGTAGGAGGGAGAAACAATCAAGGTTCTTGTGGAAAAATCATGACATAGGGCTGGAGAGTTGATATACCCATGAGGCAGGACAGTAAAAATATAAGGCTGGCTCTGCCAGCTGAATGCAAACAGCTTCTGGTGGTCCTTACTGACAGCTACTGAGAGAAAATATATACATTTTCCAGATCAATAGCTGCTTACCAGCTACCAGGCAATGTGTTGATTTGTGCAGGCAATAATACCAAATCTGGAACAACAGCTGCAATTGGTTTCACCACCTGGTTATGTTTATGATAATCCACTGTCCTCCACCAAGACCCACCTGATTTCAGCACAGGCCAAATAAGAGAATTGAATGGGGATGTGGTGGGAATCACCACCCCTGCATCCTTCAAGTCCTTAAGGGTGACACTAATCTCTGAAATCCTTCCAGGAATCCAGTATAGCCACTGAGTCACTATTTTGCTAGGTAGAGGCATTTTTGGAGGCTTCTACTTGGCTTTTCCTATCATAGTAACCTTTACCCCATGAGTTAGAAAACCAATGTGTATATCTCAATTATGCATCCTGGAATTGGGGAAATGACAAAAAAAGGGGGGGGTCCAAGGACCCACTGATCCCACTATGAGGTGGACCTGAGCTGAACCTCCATTGATCACCTCATCTTCCTAAGCCTCTACTCTGACTGCTAAACCAGAGGACACCTTGGGCTTCATGAAAATAGCTTCACTTCTGAGTTATACATAATATATATAATCCCAAAAATATCTGAACATTTCTTTTTCCCCAATGCATAATTACCCTGGTAAAAGGCTGTAGGTCTCCTTCAGGAAGGCTTCGAGGAAGGTTCACAGTGTAAATTTGGGGTGGCATTACACGGTCCTTCCCCAAGTGTATGTAGCACTCCACTCATTGAAGTGGCTGTGGGTCTGTAAAGTCAGGGAATTGATGAAGGAGCCTCAACACTCTGGTTTTTATTTTTTTTAATTTTTTAATGTTATAGTATAATATATATATATAAGCAAAGAAATAAAAAAGCCTAAGTTTTCAAAACACTTTTCAACAAGTAGTTACAAAACAGATCCTAGAGTTTGTCATGGGCTACCATATGATCCTCTCATATTTTTCTTTCTAGTTGCTCCAGAATATAGGAGGCTAGATGGCTTAAATATTTTTTTATCATCACAATCGATTTTTTTCCTTCTTTTTTTGTGAAAAAAATAACATATACATAAAAACTATAAATTTAAAAGCACTGCACCACAATTAGTTGTAGAAAATATTTCAGAGTTTGATATGGGTTACAGTTCCACAATTTTAGGTTTTTACTTCTAGCTGCTCTAAAATTCTGGAGACTAAAAGAGATACCAATTTAATGATTCAGCATTCATATTCATTTGTTAAACCCTATCTTCTCTGTAAAACTCCACCATCACCTTTTGATCGGTCCATCCCTCCTTTTAGGGGTGTTTGGGCTGTGGCAATTCTAAATTTTTCATATTGGAAGGGTCTGACACTAATATAGGGTAGGGAGATGGAACTATCTGATGTTCTGGAGAGGCTGGGCTAGGATTCAGGACTTACCTGGACCAGAGACTCATCTGGAGGTTGTAGGTTTCTGGAAAGTTACTTTAGTGCATGGAACCCTTGTGGAATCTTATATATTGCCCTAAGTGTTCTTTAGGATTGGCTAGAATGGTCTTGGTTGGGGGTTGGCAGGTTATGATAGGTAGCAAAGTCTAACTGAAACTTGTATAAGAGTAACCTCCAGTGTAGCCTCTCAACTCTATTTGGATTCTCTCTGCCACAGATAGTTTATTAATTACACTTCTTTCCCCCCTTTTTGTCAGGATGGAATTGTTGCTCCCACAGTGCCAGGTCTGGATTCATCTCTGGGAGTCATCTCCCACATTGCCAGGGAGACTTTCACTCGTGGATGTCGTGTCCCATGTAGGGAGACATGCTTCCTTTGTTTCAATTGTTGAAAAGAGCCATGCAGATAGGTTGAATTATATTATGCACTACAGAAAATTTCAGTTCCAGATCAAATAAACCCTTCTTCCATTGGTCTCAAAGAGTATGTATGGTTCTAAAATATAGACACTGTCTTCCTTGCCCCTGAATTACTTTAACTCCAATCTGTTCTGCTTGATTCTTATCTCTGAATATCAGGTTATGTATATAAAACAGCCTCTTGAAATCCAAAAATAATAATCACCACTCCAGACTTAATGTGTCTGCTCTAAAAGCCTATAACCTAGGCCCCTGTTTTTTTATAATCATTTTCTAAAGGTGACCATACCATTGTTGTTCTTTTGTTTCTGGTTTATTTAGTCTCACCAAATGTCTCACATGTTCATTCACATCATGGCAAGCCTCACAACTTTGTTCATTTTTGTAACAGTGCAACCTTTGTTCATAAATATACACCATTGTTCACCAATCTACTTCTCTGTCAGTGCATCCTTCAGCCACCTGCATTCATTGGGCACCAGGTAGAGGGCCCAAAGTCCACAATCCATTAACATTCTTAATTTTAGATAATTTCATTCTTCCCAAGATAAATAAAACCAATAAACAAACCCTCGCCAAATAGGAAGTCTAAATTTCCTCTTAACTCTTGCCCCTACCCCCATTATTTACCTCTGCTCTTGTGATAGTGCTGATGGTTTCCCTTTGAACATAGCTCATAGCATACAATAGCAGTTTTCTCCCTGTGCTCAGGACTTAAACACTCTTTGTACAAAAATCACATCTTTGAAGTACTTCTTGCATGAACTAACTCATATTTCTAGTGTTAAACAGTGGGACATATAGATCTATAAAGCCCCCTTCAATCTTGTTCATCTTCAATGTGGTAATAGTACTTATACACCCACTAGAGAACCATCTTTACTCTTATCTATTCCCTTACATTGCGGTTCAACCTCATTAGCTAACGGTTCACCCATCTGTATCTTCTATGTATCTCTAAGTCCCCTATATTCTCTATTATAAGCCTCTGATTATATATTTATGCTGGCCATAAAAGTGGATTCATACAGTATTTATCCTTTTGTGTCTGGCTAATTTCACTCAGCATTATGTCCTCAAGGGTCATTCATCTTGTCATGTGCTTCAGTACATCATTTTGTCTTACTGCTGCATAATATTCCATCATATGTATATACCACATTTTCTTCATCCACTTATCTGTTGTTGGTCATTTGGTTTGTTTCCATCTTTTGGTGATTGTGAACAATGCTGCTATGATCATCAGTGTGCAAATGTCTGTTTATGTCATTGCTTTCAGCTCTTCTGGGTATATACGAAGTAGTGCTATTGCTGGGTCATAGGGTAACTTGATATTTAGTTTCTTAAGGAACTGCCAAATAGTCTTCTATAGTGGCTGCACCATTATACATTCCCAACTGCAGTGAATAAGTGTCCCAGTTTCTCCACATCTTATCCAACATTTATAGTTTCCTATTTGTTCAATAGCAGTTATTCTTAGAGGTGTGAGGTGGTATCTCATTGTAGTCTTGATCTGCATTTCCCTTATAGCCAATGAAAACGAGCATCTCTTCATGTGCTTTTGAGCCATCTGTATTTGCTCTTGAGAAAAATATCTATTCATATCCTTAGCCCATTTTATAATTGCACTGTTTATTCTTTTGTTGTTGAGCTGTATGATTTCTGCATATATACAGGAAATCAAACCTTTGTCCAATATGTGATTTCCAAATATTTTCTCCCATTGAGTTGGCTGCCTCTTCATCTTTTTGACAAAGTCTTTTGAAATGCAGAAGCATTTGATTTTGAAGAGTTCCCATTTATCTATTTTTTCTTCTGTTGCTTGTGCTTTGGGTGTAAAGTTTAGGAAGCTACCTCCTATTACTAGTCTTGAAGATGTTTCTTATATTTTCTTCTAGAAGCTTTATGGTGTTAGTTTTTATACTTAGGTGTTTGATCCACTTTGAGTTAGTTTTTTTTGTAGAGTCTCAGATAGTGGTCCTCTTTCATTCTCTTGGCTGTTGATATCCAGTTTTTCCATGCCCAATTATTGAAAAGATTATTTTGTCCCAGTTCAGAGGATTTGGGGGCCTTGTCAAAAATCAGTTGACCATAGATTTGGTGGTCTGTTTCTGTATTTTTTATTCAATTCCATTAGTCAATGATTCTATCTTTGTACCAGTGCCATGCTGTTTTGACCACTGTGGCTTTTTAATAGGTTTTAAAGCCAGGGAGTGTTAATCCTCCCACTTTGTTCTTCTTTTTTTAGGATGCTTTTAACTATTTGGGGTATCTTTCCCTTCTAGATGAATTTGGTAATTAGCTTTTCCAAATCTTCAAAGTACTTTGTTGGAATTTTGATCAGTACTCTGGTGAATCTGTAGATCAATTTGGGGAGAATTGACATCTTAACCATATGTAGCCTTCCTATCCATGAGCAGGGAATATCTTTCCACCTATTTAGATTTCTTTTAGCAATGTTATATTATTTTCTCTGTAAGTCCTGTATGTCCCTAGTTAAGTTCATTCTTGAGTGCTTGATTCTTTTTTTTTTTTCTTAAATTTGCATATGGGCAGGAGGCACCAGGGATCAAACTCCAGACCTCCAGCACGGCAGGTTGGAGCTCTGCCTGCTGAGCCATGGCAGCCACCCAGTGCTTGATTCTTTTAGTTGCTATTTTGAATGGAATTTTTTCCTTAACTGACTCCTCAGCTAGGTCATTGCTTGTGTACAGAAATGTTACTGATTTTTTCACATTGATTTTATATCCCAGCACCTTGCTGAATTTGTTTACTAGCTCAAGTAACTTTCCTGTAGATTTCTTAGGATCTTCCAAGTATAGTAACATACTATCTGCAAATAATGAGAGTTTTACTTTTTCCTTTCCAATTTGGATGACTTTTATTTCTTTGTCCTGCCTGACTGCTCTAGCTAGAACTTCTAGCACAATATTGAATGATAGTGGTGACAGTGGGCATCCTTGTCTTGTTTCTGATCTTAAGGGGAAAGCTTTCAGTCTCTCTGCATTGAGTACGATGCTGGTTATTGTTTATTCATGTATTCCCCTTATCATATTGAGGTTGTTACCTTTGATACCTCTCTTTTGGGGTGTTTTGTGACAAATGGATCCTGAATTTTGTTGAATGTTTTTTCAGCATCAATCAAGAAGATCATGTGATTTTTCCTTTTTGATTTGTTAATGTGTTGTACTACATTAATTGATTTTCTTGTGTTAAACAACCTTTTACTACTGGTATAAACCCCACTTGGTCATAGTGTATAATTCTTTTAATGTTTTGTTGGACTCAATTTGCTAACATTTTATTAAGAATTTTTGCATCTATGTTCATTAGGGAGACTGGTCTGTAGTTTTCCTTTCTTATACCATCTTTACCCAGTTTTGGTATTAAAATGATATTAGCTTCATAAAATGAGTTCAGTAGAGTTATCTTTTCCTCAACTTTTAAAAAAATCTTAAGCAGGATTAGTGTTAGTACTTTCTGGAATGTTTGATAAAATTCCCCTGTGAAGCGGTCTGGCCCTGGGCTTTTCTTTGTATGAAGATTTTTGATGACTGATTGAATCTCTTTATTTGTGATTGTTTGTTGAGATCTTCTGTTTCTTCCTGAGTCAGCGTAGCTTGTTTGTGTGTTTCCAGGAATTTGTCCAATTCATCTAAGTTGTCTAATTTGTTGGTGTATAGTTGTTCATGGTATCCTCTTATGATTTCTTTTATTTCTTCAGAGTCTGTGGTAACGCACCACTTCTCATTTCTGATTTTGTTTATTTGCATCCTCTCTCTCTTTTTTCTTTTTCCATCTTGCTAGTGACCTTTCAATTTTATTGATTTTTTTAAAAGAACCAACTTTTGGTTTTACTGATTCTTTCTATTGTTCTTTTGTGCTCCCATTCATTGAACTCTGCTTTAATCTTTGTTATTTCTCTTCTTCTATTTGCTTTGTGGCTAGTTTGCTGTTCTTTCTCAAGATACTCCAGGTGCTCTGTTAAGTGCTCTATTTTTGCTCTTTCTTGTTTTTTAATATAGGCATTTAGGGCAATAAATTTTCCACTCACTACAGCCTTTCACACATCCCATCAGTTCTGATAAGTTGTATTCTCATTTTCATTCATCTCCAGATGGCTACTGATTTCTCTAGCAATTTCTTCTTTGACCTACTGGTTGTTTAAGAGCATTTTATTTAATCTCCATATATTTGAGAATGTTCTCATTCTTTGGTTGTTATTGGGATCCAACTTCATCCCATTGTGATCAGAGAAAGTGCTTTGAATAATTTCAATGTTTTTAAATTTATAAAGACCTCTTTTGTGCCACAACATATGATCTATCCTGGAGAAGGTTCCATGAGAACTAGAGACAAATGTGTATCCTTGTGCTTTGTGGTACAATGACCTATATATGTCTGTTAGGTCTAATTCATTTATCAAGTTATTTAACTTCTCTATTTCCTTGTTGATCTTCTGTCTGGTTGTTCTATCTATAGAGGAGAGTGGTATATTGAAGTCTCCTACTATTATTGTTGAAACATCTATCACTCCCTTCAGTTTTGCCAATGTCTGTCTCATGTAATTTGGAGCTCCTTGACTGGGAGCATAAATATTTCTGATTGTTATATCTTCTTGGAGAATTGACCCTTTAATTAGTATATAGTGTCCTTCTTTGTCTCTTATGATCTCTTTGCATTTAAAGTATACTTTGTCTGATATTAGTATAGCTACTCCTGCTTTCTTTTGGTTACAGTTTGTGTGGACAATATTTTCCATCCTTTCACTTTCAATCTGTTTGTATCCTTGTGTCTCAGATGAGTCTGTTCTAAGCAACTATGTTTCTTAATCAATTCTGCTAATCTGTATCCTTTAATTGGTAAATTTAGTCCATTATCATTCAAAGTTATTACTGAAAAGGTGTTTCTTGAAGCTACCATCTTATCTTTTTACTTTATTTGTTAGATCTATATATTATTTTCCCTCTTTCTCTTTGCATTCTTTAAATTACCCTTAGTGGTACTCTTCAATTCTGTGCCTCTCTCCAGACCTCCCTCTCCTGTCTTTTTTTTTTTTCAGCTGGAAGAGCTCCTTTTAGTATTTAATGTAGGGTCAGTCTCTTCTTGGCAATTCTTTCAGGACTTCTTGGTCTGTGCAAACTTGAATCTCTCCCACAGTTTTGAAGGACAATTTGGCTGGGTACAGAATCCTTGGCTAGAAATCTTTCTCTTTCAGGATCTTGAATATATCATATCACTGCCTTCTTACCTCCCAGATGCTAGTTGAATACTCTGAACTCAGCCTTATTTAGTTTCCCTCGAATGTATTAGATTGTCTTTCACTTGCCACTTCCAAGATTTTCTGTTTCTCTTGAACATTTGACAGACTGATTAGTATGTGTCTTGAGGAAGGCCTATTTGGATTTATTCTGTTTGGAGTTCGTTGGGCTTCTTTGACTTACTTGTATATTTATTTCCTTTATGATGGTTGGGAAGTTTCCCCCCACTGTATCCTCAACTACTCTTTCTAGGCCATTACTCCTCTCTTCTCTTTCTGGGACACCAGTGATTCTTATATCTGTGCACCCTGTTTTATCTATCATTTCCTTAAGATCCGATTCAGATTTTCCCATCTTTTTTGCCATTTGCTGTTTTGAGTCTTCAAAATCAGTTATCTTGCCCCCATATCACTTATTCTTTCTTCTGTCTCCTCAAATTTGGTGTTGTGTGCCTCTGGCATATTTTTTATTTGGTCAGCAGTCTTTAATCTTGGCATTATCTGCTATTTTTCTATTTATTCTTTCAAATTCCTCTTCATGCTCTTCTACTGTCTTCTTGATTGCCTTTATGTCATTTGCTATCCCACTTATTTTAGTAAGTAGAACTTTATGGACATCTTTGATTAGTTGTTCCAATGTCTGTGTCTCCTCTGGTGTTTTAATTTGGTCATTAGGCAGGCCTATATCTGTGGTATGCTTAGTGATCTTCTGTCTTCATGGCATCTAAATATCTTGATTGATTTACTTTGGGAGTTGATTTCTTTCAGTAGTCTAAGGCCTTGTGTTTGTGGGATGGTTATAAGGCAGGGAGCAGGGCATAGGATGGAGCAGTCATTGTGGTGATTGTTTTAGGTCAGGTATAGGTGCAGATTTGGGATGTTATGCTGATGCTTGTGAATGTGGGCACCCAGTGGCCAGGGAGTATGTAGCTGTGTGGGTGCATCTGTCTAGGGGGCATAACCCTGGTGTGTGCTGGTCTAAGGCTCAGGGCCCTTTGGGCAAATTTGTAGAGTTGTGGCAGCAGGTCGGCATTACGCCTTCATGGATTGGGTACATATGTGACCCAGCTGCACAGGTCGGCACTTTCTCAGAGCTGGGAAGTATGGCTGAGGGCCTTGCACATGCATGGTTCTAGGACAGCTGTGAAGTGTAGTTCCCAGAGCTGAATGATGTGATTTGGGACCCTTGTACATGCATGGGCCTAGGAGTGCCATAAACTGATGCACATAGCTCAGGGTGGATGGGGTGAGGCTTTTTGGCACTGTGGGCAGGGAAACAGGGGTTTCCTGGGTATGGAGGCTATTGTAATTTGCTAGCTGCCAGAATGCAACACACCAGAGACGGATTGGCATTTAATAAAAAGGGATTTATTCTGTTAGTTCTTCAGCAGAAAGGCAGCTAACTTTCCACTGAGGTTCTTTCTTACGTGGGAAGGCACAGGATGGTCTCTGCTGGCCTTCTCTCCAGGCCTCTGGGTTCCAACAACTTTCCCAGGGGTGATTTCTTTCTGCATCTCCAAAGGCCTGGGCTGATCTGTGAGTGCTGAGATGAGTTATGCTGAGCTGCTAGGCTGTGCTATGTTGTACTCTCTCATTTAAGCACCAGCCAATTAAATCAAACGTCATTCATTGCAGCAGACACGCCTCCTAGCTGACTGCAGATGTAAATCAGTAACAGATGAGGTTCACGTACCATTGGCTCATGGCCACAGCAACAAAACTAGGTGCCTTCACCTGGCCAAGTTGACAACTGAATCTAACTACCACAGAGGCCAGTGGTGACAGCCTTCATGAGCTGGCAACAGCCAGCAGAGAACAGGGAGGGGGAGGCAGTGTTTGGGTGCACAGGTGAGGTGAGTTGGACTGCACTTTGGGTGGCAGTGTGGGGCAGGTACATACACTGTGGGCTGGTGGGTTGTGGACACCTGGAGTGTGGGGAATGGGAGCAGGTGACAGTATTCAGGTGCATAGAGTACAGGGTGAGACTCAGGTCACAGGGCCATGCTGGTGAGGGTAGCTCACCCAAGGAGCATGGCCCGGCTTACTTCCTAGTCCCAGACTCCCATCTGTATACTCCCATGGGCTTCATGCCTCTGCACCAATCTCCAGCCCTCTGCCTCTCAGTTCCTCAGCCTCTGCAACCAAGGCTGCCCCACACAGCACAGAAGGCCCACCAGGTCAACCACACTCCCAAATTGCCACCTCAGTCACCTTCCTATCCCTTCTCTAATTTTTCCATGGAGTAGGGCTAATCTCAAGCTATTCTATTTAGCCATCTTCCCAGAAGATGACACTGTTTTTAAAATCCAATTTAGACTTCTGTTCTCTTGACCTAGACTTCTTCTGCTTGTAGAGCTCAAGCAAGAATTTAGTAGACAGCACATCTATTTTACTTCAAGGTACCCCATGATCTACTAGCCAATGGCACAAGTCTTTGTGAGTCATGTTATGCTGACTGCTGCTTTGAGTCTGCTGTCCATTATGGTGGTCACACCCACCTTGTCTATGGTAATAAACTGTCACCACATGGCTTCTTCCAACTTGGGATCTGATCATCCCTATTGTGCTTAATGATTACAGCTCAGTGACAGCAGGTGCCCTAGTAATATCTGACCTACAGGGAAGGGAAACTATAGCCTCTTGAGGAATGATGGCCTTAGTATCAGGAATTTATTTCTCAAGGTTCTGGCAAAAGATTTGTCATTTGGATATTCTTGGGGTGTGTGAGCCAGCCTTCCATGATAAATCCACTCTAATGTTCCAATCTCTCTAAACCTCTAGATCCCCTCATCTACATTAAAACAGGGCAGTTCTGGTATGTTCAACCTCAGGTAATGTTGGCCATTTTTTTTTTAACTTTTTGTATTGTATAATATAACATATGTAAAAAGCACAGAAAGAAAAAACAATAGTTTTCAACACACTCTTCAGAAAGTAGTTACAGGACTTATCCCAGAGTTTGTCATGGGCTACCATGTCACTGTCTCAGATTTTTCCTTCTAGATGCTCAGAACATTGGAGGATAGAAGGAATATTTTTTTTTATCATCACAATCAACTTTTTGTGTGAAAGATAACATATATAAAAAAGCAATAAATTTCAGAGAACAGCACCACAATTAGTTAAAGAACATATTTAAAAGTTTGACATGGGTTACAATTCCATAATTTTAGGTTTTTACTTTTAGCTGCTCTAAGATATTGGAGACTGAAAGAAATATCAATTTAGTGATTCAGCAATCATACTCATTTGTTAAACCCTACCTTCGCTGCGTAACTCCACCATCATCTTTGATCTTTCTGTCCTGCTCTTTAGGGGTATTTGGGCTATACCCATTCTAACTTTTTCATGCTAGAACAGGCTGTCAATAATATGAAGTAGGGAGATGGAACTAGCTGATGTTCTGGAGAAGTTGGCCCCTTTAGGTTTCAGGACTCTGGTCCAGGGACACATCTGGAGGTTGTAGGTTTCTGGAAAGTTACCCTAGTGCATGGAACTTTGTAGAATGTTATATATTGCCCTAGGTGTTTGTAGTAGTTAGATTCAGTTGTCAACTTGGCAAGGTGAAGGTACCTAGTTCTGTTGCTGTGGACATGAGCCAATGGTATGTGAACCTCATCTGTTGCTCATTACATCTGCAGTCAGCTAAGAGGTGTGCTTGCTGCAATGAATGATGTTTGATTTAATTGGCTGGTGCTTAAATAAGAGAGCTCAACGTAGCACAGCCCAGGCGGCTCAACATATCTCATCTCAGCATTTTCACAGCTCAGCCCAGGCCTTTGGAGATGCAGAAAGAAATCACCCCGGGGAAACTTGTTGGAACCCAGAGGCCTGGAGAGAAGGCCAGCAGAGATCACCCTGTGCCTTCCCACATAAAAAAGAACCTCAGTGGAAAGTTAGCTGCCTTTCCTCTGAAGAACTAATGAAAAAAATCCCCTTTTATTAAAAACCAATCTGTCTCTGGTGTGTTGCATTCTGGCAGCTAACAAACTAGAGCAGTGTACCTTAGGATTAGCTGGAATAATTTTGGTTGGTGTTTGGCAAGTCATGATAGATAGCAATGTCGAACTGAAACTTGTACAAGACAGACCTCCAGAGTAGCCTTTCAAATCTATTTGAACTTTCTCAGCCACTGACACCTTATTTATTACTCTTCTTCCCCCTTTTGGTCCTGTTGGCATTGTTGATCCCATGGTGCCAGGGCCATACTTATCCTTGGAAGTTCTTTCCCAGCCAAAGGACATTTTTCCCCAATATCCTCTTTGTTTGTAATACATACATATGTCTTTATTACAATTATTGACTGGATGGGGCAGAGGAGCATTAAGCTTTTGATTTGCAAGACCATGAGTTTAGTAGAGTCACTTTCATCCTAGCACTCTAACTCCTCTACTAAATGTTCAGAAGTAGACATTATTTCCCTTACAATCGTTTGCTTTCCTGAAAATAAACATTAAAAGACATATGGCTTGTTTCTCAATAATTATGACTTATATCCAGATTCTTTGCAAAACCTCAAAAAGAGATGAGCTACTGAAACAACACACTTGATAGTGCTTTGGTCTCCATGAACTTTCCTCCAAGAAATAATTTTCCATAGCACTACTTGTGTGGGGGTGTGTGTGTGTGTTCATGTGTGTCTGGGGGAATGAATTGGGGAGTCATGTTAGGTCATTTACCTTTAATTTTCTGGAGAAGGAAACATGAAATGAAAAAACATGATTTATGAAACAATAACCTATATCTTCCCATATAGGAAAAAAATGACATGTTATTTGTAATAAAAAACTTGTGGTGCATGTATTAACTAGGGTTCTCTAGAGAAACAGGAGATATCTGTAAATATAAGATTTATAAACGTGGCTCATGCAACTGTGGCGATCTAAGAGCCCAAGAACTGTAAGGCAGGCTGCAAGATGGCTTCTCTATTGAAGGTCCTCAACAACTCTTAGAAGAGGCTGGCTGGCTGAAGCTGAAAGAGCAGTTGTCTCTTCTGAAACCTCCTTAAAAGGCTTCCAGTGTTTAGATTAAGCCTCACTCACTGCAGAAGACACTCCCCTTAGCTGATTGCATCTGCAGCCACCATGGTCATGATTTAAGTCCATGAAATGTTCTCATAGTAACAGACAGGCCACCTGGCCAGGTTGACACATGAACCAAACCATCAGAGTCCACCCCTTTTCAAATTGGCAGCCATACAAATCGCCTTAAACCATACTTCATATCTAAATAGAAAGCAATAGGAGAAACATTGTTTCCTTGCCTAACAATATTCAACTGCCCTACGTACAACTGGAAATGCATTAGATCTCTCCAGAACAGGGTGCAAGTCTTTGGGTAATATTCACTCTTAAACTTGATATCATAGAACTTAAATACTATAATATGAACAAAACAGCTTATATCATACCATAAAAGGGATAAAATAAAGAGGGAAACAAAGATAGTTGATGTATGCATAAATACATAGTTACTCATCATAAAGCAAGGGAAAATATTATACCAGTGCATTTCTTATTTCTGTAAATGATCACATGGTCATAATTCATATTTATCACTACCTTCTTATACCACTCATTCTATGTTCCTTTTACCCTCAGCAATCACCTCACTTGGCCATGATTCCTTGCTGTTGGGATGACCCAAACCTTAATTCCTGAGGTATCAGAGCCATTGGTAGGCCTGCCTGGATTGGGTTGTTGCTGTTTTCCATTGATTTTAATCACAGGGCATGGCAGTACTAAGAGACACTGTAGTACTGTAGTACTGTAGGGGATCTCCTATATTGCAGGAAAATTCTTCATTACCTCCATTGTGTAGCTGCACTCTGATTTCCCCCTGATAGTTAGGGTCAATCACTCCAGCCAGTAAGTAATCCCTTTGTCGATCCAGGGGCATGAATAGCCCAAAGTGACCAGGTGGCACTTTTAGATTTCAGTTCAATGGAATCATTGTTGCTTTTCCTGGTAGAAACACTCCCCCTTCTGGAACTAAAACCTGTAGGCCAGCAGAGCTCAAGGTTGCAGTGACAGAAAGCAAAAATTTTTCTAGTGGGTCACTAAAGTAATAGTGAGTCATGCCACTCCAATTTCCACCCCTTGATTCCTGGACCCATGTATATGGGCTATGGGAGAAAAGCACCATACAGTGAATTCTGTGAATGCACAGCCCTCTGGAGAACATTTCCCCTTCTCTGCAAGTTACTGCCACCTAGATGGCACATAAATTGAGTTTTCAAAAGGCCATTCCACCGTTCTATCAACCCACTGCCTCTGAATGATGGAGAAGATGGTGAGAGCAGAGAATTCCATGAGCCTGTGTCCATTCCTGCACTTCATTTTCTGTGAAATGGGTTCCTTGATCAGAAGCAATGCTGTATGGAATAACATGAGGCATTCTGTAAGTCAGTGATGGGAGCTTTTGAAGAAGCATTGTATGCAGGGAAAGCAAACCCATATCCAGAGAATGTATCTATTCCAGTTAGTACAAAATAGTTCCTCTTCCATGATGGAAGTACTCCAATATGATCAATATGCCACCATGTAGTCAGCTGATCACCTTGTGGAATAGTGCCATGTCAGGAACTGAGTGAGGGTCTCTGCTGCTGACAGATTGAGCACTCAGCAGTGGGTGTAGCTATATCAGCCCTGGTGAGTGGTAGTCCATGTTATTGAGCCCATATCTAACCTCCATCCCTACCACCATGTCCACTTTGTTCATGAGCCTATTGGGCAATGGCAGGAGTTGCTGGGGAGTATACTTTCCCTGTCCTACCTCGGGGTATATCAAATCCCCAGCCCTATGTCATCATCTTTTGTGCAGGGAACTTAATCACTTCTCCCTCTCACAAGATATCACACTGATCCATTATATTTATACCATTCTGTTGATTGACACTAGTGAGCAAGAAGCAGTAATTACTCTAGACTTATTGATAAGGCAGAAGTCCCTGCTGACTGGTATCCTCAGAACAGGTCATCTTATCCAGTCGATTATTAAAACCTTCCTCTGGTTAAGTCACTCTCTGGTGAGAATTCACATGGGACACAAATATCTTCATGTTTTTAGTCCACTCATAAAAGTCTATCCACATAATTCTTCCCCAGACCTCTTTGTCATCAGTCTTCCAATCATTCTGTTTCCACATCCAGGACCAACTAGCCAAACCATTACCAACAGCCAATAAGTCAGTATACAAACACACCTCTGGCCAGTTCATCTTCCAAGCAAAATGAACAACCAGGTGCACTGTTCAAAGTTCTGCCCACTTGGAGGATTTCCCCTTACCACTGTCCTTCAGGGATATCCCAGAAAGGGGTTGTAACACTGTAGCTGTCCACTTTTGGGTGGTACCTGCATATCTAAACCAGGCCTGAGTTTTTTCTTCTTCAGTCAACTCACTGTAAGGAACTCCCAAGGAGGCCATAGCTGTGGTCTGGGAAAGAGAAGGTAATGTGGCAGGAGTGTAGACCATGGGTATTTGGACCACTTCCTCATATAACTTACTTGTGCCTTCAGGACCTGCTCTGGCCCTATCTTTTTTTTTTTTTTTTTTTTTTTTTTTTTTTTTTTTTTTTTTTTTTTTTTTTTTTTATTCCATATGTTCTACTCTTTTGTTGATATAGTAGCTGAAAGGAGCATCAGACACAAGGTTTCCACATTCGCAGAGTCTCATTGTGAAAGCTATATCATTGTTCAGTCATCATCAAGAAACATGGCTACTGGAACACAGCTCTACATTATCAGGCAGTTCCCTCCAGCCTCTCTGCTACATCTTGAGCAACAAG
>PVIY010027694.1:0-33935 GCA_004026745.1 Myrmecophaga tridactyla
GTGTCTGCTGCAATGAGTGACGTTTGGCTTAATTGGCTGGTGCTTAAATGAGAGAACGCAACGTAGCACAGCCTAAGCAGCTCGGCATTCCTCATCTCAGCACTCGCAGTTCAGCCCAGGCCTTTGGAGATGCAGAAAGAAGTCATCCCGGGGAAAGTTGTTAGAACCCAGGGGCCTGGAGAGAAGACCAGCAGAGACCATCCTGTGCCTTCCACATAAGAAAGAGCCTCAGTGGAAAGTTAGCTGCCTTTCCTCTGAAGAACTAACAAAATAAATCCCCTTTTATTAAAAGCCAATCCGTTTCTGGTGTGTTGCATTCCGGCAGCTAGCAAACTAGAACACCTCCTTTGAGGGATTTATTTACAAACTGAGTAGATTATCTGTCACTCACTTATTTGAAGATAATTATTAAGTCAGTACCCCCCTTCCCTTGAGTCTAATCTCTTGTTACAATAGCAGACTTCAGGTCTTCTCCCACACTTGTGGGGTTTGCCTAAGAGTTTTGAATCTGCGATTTCCAATAAAAATACGTGATCAATGCACTGCTTTCCATCACATTTATATAAATAATCTCAGTTGTTACTTCAGCATTTCAAGGTGATTTTCTAGTTTGCATATTATCCAGATTCCTGATTTATTCTTTCTCCTTTTTCTGCCTTCAGGCAGCTTTATTTACCACTCTGTGGTAATTTCTAGAGGAGGACAGTACAGAGAAAAGTTTCACTCTAGTTTATTTTGCTACTTGTTAGTGACTCTGTTAGTGGTTCATTTAACTTGTTTGCTGAAGGAAGTTTAAATCAATGACTCAAATGAGATTTGGAGGAAATTTGATTTCTGGTTTCTTTTGCTCCCCTGATTACATTTGGCTATGTGTATTATCAGCCATGCAAATACTCAGCCAAAATAGAATGCCCTTCCCCCCACATGAATAAAAAGGGTCATTAATATTCTGCTTTGAATTTGTTTTTATTACTTTGGGAGAAAGCAAAGCCTTAAAGAACTCTAGCAAAGCTCTAGGAAGGGAGTAAGGACAGAAAGAGAAAAACAGGAGAAGGCAGTAATAAATAAAATAGTGATAAATAACGCACGATCCCAATCCCCAGTGATCAAACAGAAGCAATTATCTGTGGCTCTTCCTCTCTTCAGAGGACCCCCCCCCAACCCCATCCTCCCACCCCATTTCCCACCTGCCCTCACCCCTGCACCAGGCGAGCATTTAAGGCTGGGTAGGGGGAACACTCCTATAACCTGGACAGGGTTTGTGAAATTTGCTGGGAAAAATGCCCTTCAGTTACCCCCATAGGGGCCAGTAATAAAACTCTGGAAGCATAAAAGCCAGCAAACAGTTATTCAACAGTTATTAAACTCTTACTGTTGGGGGAGGAAGAGATAATTAAGACACAGTCCTTCCGTTTGAACAATAGGTACCCCAATAAGGAATCAATTAAATGAATCTCCCTCACCTCTGGAGACTTTTCATCTCAAGTACACAAACTCATAAACTTTCCCCATTTTGCTGCTGGAAGACTAGGATACTGAAAGTCAGCGATCCAGTAAGGACTTCCTGGCTTTTGTTCATCCGTTTGGATACATGTGAAGTTTTTGCTTGTGTTTTCTCGCGATGAAACTGGAGAGTGCTATGACCCTGCTCTCAGGCTGTCTGTGTATCACCCCTGGAAAAAAATAACCTTCTTTCATTGGCTTAGATTTTCTTGTTACCTACTTTTTCTGTTGAAACATAAGCTCATAAAATAGCAGGGAGGCTCAGGATCCAAACTTAGCATCCTGCTCTTACTACTACATCCAAAACTGAATGCAGCTATATGGAATTTAGGAAGGGGCTCCATTTTTAGAGATGTCATATCTATGTGAGTCGACTATTGTTTGCTTGAATTATATAAATATATATGTGTTGAAGCTTATATGGAAAAATATATAGTTCTTTAAGATCTAGATAGAAACCACCTTATTTTGCTTATATATATATATATTTACATAGAGCGCGAGAGCAGCGCGAGAGAGATTAAAGATATATATGGGTAGTTAGCACTTTGAAGTGTGTAGCATTATTTTGGACATTCTTTAGCTTTAACCAGGGCTTTGAATTGTGGTGTTTGATGGTTTTTTGCCAATATATCTTATGGGAATAGTTTTTTTTAAAGCAACCTTTTAAAATGTTAAATTATTACCTTGAGTAAAGTGCCAAAATATTATATGCATACAGGGTTCCCAGTAAATGCTTAATAAATACTCATTGGCTTGTCATTCTTCCCTAGAAATCAAAGCCCAAGTTTTATGTGCTTTCCATGTTCCCTTATCCTTCGGGCAAGCTGCACATGGGCCATGTACGTGTCTACACCATCAGCGACACCATTGCACGCTTCCAGAAGATGAGAGGCATGCAGGTAAGGAAAGATGCCTGCCGGAAAGGCCCTACTCTACCTCACTCAGCTCAAAAGAGTGTGTTCAAAAGACAAAGGAAGAAAACCAACTTTAGTTAAGATTAGGACATCTTTGAAGATAAACACGAAAATCTCAGTGTTTCCTTTCATGAATAAGAAAACATTATAATAAAGCATCCAAAATATTTGTGGGATTGCCATGTGCTGGACATTGTGCTAGGAATGGAACTGGGGTGGAAGTGGAGTGGGAGGAAAGGTACCTACAAATGTGGGTAACACATGATATCTGCCCAGTAGGTAACATCCTCCCCACAGTCTGGGGGGCGATGAAACATATAGGAAGAGA
Source organism: Myrmecophaga tridactyla (assembly GCA_004026745.1). Lineage (NCBI taxonomy): Eukaryota > Metazoa > Chordata > Mammalia > Pilosa > Myrmecophagidae > Myrmecophaga > Myrmecophaga tridactyla. Next base: position 2,749 of record PVIY010027694.1, read on the forward strand.
TAGTCATAATACAGGGGAATGAATAAAATAATATACATGTGGATCAAATGCCATGGGTGGGATGACAAGAGGTTTTTTCCCTTCTATTCTATATTTTTCATATTTAATAACGAGCATGTATTATTTTATGGTGGAAAAAATAAATTTTTATAAGAAAAAAATTGGGGGAATAACTTAACTCCAGGGGAGTTGACATGAGTCTTAAAGGATGAGGTGTAATCTACCAGTAAAGAGGAAGAAGAAAAGCCTTCTTTGGCTGGTATGGGTCAGTCTCCCATCCCCTACTGCCATTACCCCAGAACCTACTCTTTACTCCTTAGCAAAACATCATCTTTAAGATGGGTGGAAGTCATCACAATACATACTCTAACCACACATGGAGAGAGGAAGGTTAGAAGAGGGGCTGAGAGTGCAGACCATTGAACCAGACTGCCAGGATTTGTATGCCAGTTCTTAACACTTACTAGCTGTGTGAACTTTGACTTATTTAACCTGTCCAAGACCTTAGTGTCTGTCATCTGTGAAATGGGGATAAAATAGAACTTCCTCATTAACCTGTTACAAGAATTCAAAGAGGATGGCAATAAGGTACTTAGTAACATACCCAGCACATGGTATGTAGCCAGTAAGTCTTAGTGGTTGGCAGCAGGGGCTCCTGAGAGCCAACTGTGCTCTTCTCTGCCCAACTCTGTGTTCCTTAGTTACCTTAGGAGCTTGAAATCAACAAAGGTAGAAGTATTTACAGTATGGAAATCAGCAAATACATTAAATCAAGGCTCTTTTGTTTTCCATCAGAGAGCCAGAGAAACATTTACTGGCATCCCACTGGCTATTGCTATTAGTAACCTGTCAAGGCCTGTACAGATGATACCTGCTGCCTCTCAGTTTCTTTGTAAAGATTTTCCTTTAGAAAGGCAAGTGCATTAGTTGTCATAATTGGTATGAAAATTTATGCTGAGCTTACATTGGCAACAAGAAGTATTCCTAAAAAGAAGGGCGAGTTCTAACATTCTTTGGTATTTGAAGAGTCAGTAACTGAATAATAAATTCAGAGATTTGTGTTCCACTTTAAGATGGCCAAAGATGTTTGTCTCTCTGGTTTATGTCAGATGTTATTGTTCCCAGACATTGCTTTTCATCATTTCTGCTATATTTATTAGAAAAGGGCACAGAATGAAGTAGCTCTTTGCCTGAAGTACAATTCTTTATTTTAACTGTGATTCTTCAACTAGATTTGTCTTACTTTTTACTTATGCCACCTTATTTTGGACAATTATTGAGTTCAGGCAAATCACTGAAGATTAAGCTTTTACAACAAAACTGTGCATTGTGATAGGGTGCAAGGAAGCTTGTTAGCAGGTAGATGGTTAGGGGTGTGTTTGTGTGTGGGGGGGGAGTGGATTCTAATTCCCTTGGATGGGATGGCATATTACAGAGGAAGCTCAAGGCAAAACCCCATACCTAGAAGTACTGAGGCCCTGTAGGCAGCTAGATCCAACAGATGAGATGGATCCCTGCTGCTACTAGCTGAAAGCCGGGGTCAGGCTGTATCTAGGAATTGGACAACCTGAGTTGGAACCCCATGCTACCACTTTCTACCTGAGGGACCCTGTGAAAGCCATTTAACACTTATGAATTGCTCTTTCCTCATCTTTAAAGTAGGGATAACGACAGTTCCTCCTTGCAGGTTGTTGTGAGGCTTAAACGAAATAGTGTTTGAATCTGTCACATAATAATCCCTTAATAAGTGGTAGCTGTAATTATTATTTACGCTGATCTCATTTACTCTGAGCTGCTCAGGAAAGTCATTCGCCCCCATTTAGAAAGGAAATCCCTGCAGGTTGCCACATAGAGTTGCCCTCTGAGAGACAGCTTGCCTGCAGATCCTTGCCTGCAGTTCATAGTGTCTATCCTATGACTTGATTTTCACCTTGTATTTGAAGCCACTATTTGTTACTTGCCTTTATGGCATCTTCGTGTCTGTGATTAGCAGGCACCTAGGGTTCTCTTTTTTCCTGTTTCAGTCACTGTGTTTAAAAGATAAGCCATCTTTTTTGAGGTATCCTCCAGATTCCCCTGAAATTAATTTCTTTCTATGAGCTGTCCTCCAGAGTCCCTTGAAATTAATTTCTTTCTAATTGTCATAGTTCATATTTAAGCCAGAGTGTCCCAAATACAACCACAAAATTTGGCAAAAACTTATTCTGCCATGTTTAACTCATGTGGCAAAAGAGAAATAGACACCTCAGTTTAACTGTCAACAATTTGGAAGCCTGTTGAACTCTGTTTTGTGTATGTATTTTTAAATATATTTTAATCAGAATCAGACCTTTAATGGCATAAAATACTCCATAGATCACTTTGCTGTTCCAAACCTCATGAACTTAAAACCCGAATATAACACAAGCAGTTTTAAGAATTATTTTGGCCAACCTCCTCAATCCCAAAGGAGACCAAAAAGTAAAAATGTTAAAAAAAAAAAAAAAAAGCATTAAGGCTAAGGTGTCTTAATATCACAGCTAATGACTGACCACTTGTTTACTGGTGACTTCTGCTCCACCCTGAAAGCTGCTGAGCGTAACTCACATCAAATGAATGATTCGTTATTAGTTCACTGGGTGGTTGTTCCTGAAGGTAAGTCATGCTCTGGGTGCACATTAGGCACTTTCATTGGGGTAGTTACCTTTTCTAAGAAGGAGCCAGCATTTGGCTCCCAAAACAAGATTAGGAATTTAAAGTCAAACAATGCTTTGTGATTCTGTGCCATTGGGATTAAGGGTCTGGATCTCAGAGCATTCTCATAAACATCTTTACCAGATATTCTTGGCAGTTTGGAGGGTTGGCAAGTAAGTTGTTTAATTTCTAGATTTCCTGTCAACATGGGTGCAGTGGCCCATTCCAATTTTCTGTTCTAGTGTCCTGAATGATAGCCTGTCAATGGAGTGATGTGCCAAATATTTAAGAAGCAGTATAATTTAGGTACCAACAGTCAGAAGAGACACTGGATGTAAACACCAGGTCAGGCTGCCTGGGTGGATGCTGGTGGGATATCAGCCGTGGGTCTAAGGAGCAAACTCATCCCTACCTGCTCAGCGATGTCCAGGCAGTAGGTTACTTGCCTGCACAAACCCCCTCCCCTAATATGCCTTGTCAACATCTTCTCCTGCAGTAACAGCTTCTAAAGCCGCAAGGGCTTCTGCCACTGCTTTGCTCTCATCCACCATTTCTCCAGTCAAGTTTCTGTGGGAGCCATGGGCATCCTCCTGCCTGTTTCTTGTATCAACTACAGTCACAGCATGACCAGGCCTCATCTCCTTAAAGTGGACACTTAAAACCTCTGTTGTCACAGCCTATTTAATAAATCCCAGCTTCTCTTCCTGGAGAAGGGCACATTCTAGCCATACTCCGCTGCCCTGGGATGAATTCTCTCCAGGGCTCATCCCCAGCATGGTTCTGGAAAAGACAATCCCTATCTACATGAACAGTGTTGTCTAGTACTGAGCCCCAAAGCTGAGGGTAATCCAGGGCTGGGATCTGTATGATATGGTCTTCTACTTCCATGGCATGGCTTTCCTCCTTGGAAAGAACCCTGAAGTCTCTATTTTGGATGACTAAGGTCTCTTCTGAAGCTGACAGTGCACAATCCTGTTTTCTTCCATCTAGGAAGAATTGAGTCTGATGAATGTTGTCTTCAGTACTGGCCAAGGGGCTCCTGTAGCCCTGGTGGGGCCTGAGATTCCTTGTGGGCTGCAAAGCAGCAGCAGTCTATGCCATTGACAACACCATCAGTCCCCTCCATGCAGGACCCCCTTCCGACCTTGAGGGTCAGGTCCTTGGGGAAGCCAGTGGGCCACCTGTGGACTTGCTATCCCATTTCTCTTCAAGCCCGCGTTTTGAAACATGTTTTTACTCACCAGGACTTCACTGCTCTGTTTGCCTTTTAGTTTAACAGCATCATCTTCATCTAACTTGCAACGTTTACTTCATTGACATAGTCAAGGGGATGGCACTGGAACTGGATCAGAGATATAGCTTTGACTCATTCTACAGCACCTGCAGTCCATCTGGATTATTGTTTGTTAATCTGAGGGCCACGTGGCTGTGCCTCTCCCAAGCGTGGTGATGACGGTGATGATGATGGTGAAGAAGAGGTTCTGCCTTCTTTCATTTGTCTGTGATGTCCTTTCCCAGTGACATTCCTTCTGTCAGTAAGACAAGCTTTTATGTCCAAGGCTATGTGACTTGCTGTTGTGGAGAATGTCCTTTAGGTTTCTTTATAAATTTGACTTCTCTACCTGGGACTGGGGGGTGGCGATGGTGGCTGGGTCGCGACGCCTATGGCTTCGCTGTCCTCCGGTGGCTGCTCTGGGAAATGGGAAGGACTGGAGCTGCCTGGTGAACTGTTGTTTTTAAATCTTTCCTTCCCAGGTCAGGACTAGTCCCAGAGATAGAGGAGATTGGACTCAGTTAGAATTAAATGATCCTCACTGTAAGGAGGGAAGTTATATCTAATATTGGCCTGTCAAAAGCATCTGACACATGTATTGATCAATTCAGTCAGCAAATATCATTGAACATTGGCTTGATTCTTAGCACTGGGCTTTCTAACGTATTAAATAGAGATGTTAGAGTCGTAAGCTGAAAATCAGGCAGTAGGCCTAAGGAAAATTCAGTAAGCTTTGCTTTTTTCTAGAATTTATTAATTTATTTGTTGGTTTACTTTGTTCACTGTATTCATGAATGGATATATGTTGAGTAATTCTAAGACAGCATTATGTAAAGTAGAAGGTGGAGTGATCCCTGCTCTGAGTCGGCTCTCTTTGAGGCCACCAGTGACCTACATGGTCCTTATCTTTCTCAGCCCTCAGCAGCATGTGGACCCCTTTCTCCTTTTGGGGGGATGGGGTGGGTTGGGGGGGTGCCTGGTCCAGGAATTGAACCTGGATCTCCTGCATGGAAGGCAAGCATTCTACCACTTAACCCCTGCACTCACCTTTCTCCTTCGTGAAACACTCTGTTCTCTTGGCATGAAAGTCCTCTCTCCAGGTTTTGCTCCTGCATCTTTATTTCTTCCTCCCAATTCAGTCTACAAACGTTTCCTGCTTCACTGCATCTTTGCACACTTTATCAGATTGAGAAATGTCCTCTTTATTCCTAGTTTGCTAAAGAATTTTTATCATGAATTTGTGATTCTACACTGGCACCTGAATCTGCGATACTTCCACTGACATGGCCACAGATAACCTCAGAGAGGATAAAGAAGAATGCTCCAGCTGTGTCCCAGTATAGAGAGGAGAATCAAAATGTTTATGAAGGATTCCAAGGACTACCACATAAGGAGATCCAGATGACGTATAATAGTCTTATCTTGAGTTTCTTTTTTAAGGATTATTATTAATGTGTAATTAAAATTTTAAAAACCACTAGAGAGAACTAGTAGACCACTAAATTCGAGCCCACATAGTTTGAAAAATGTTGCTCAGACCATAAAAGTTGTCACCATCAAGTTTGGCAGCCAACCACTTATGCCCTGTAAGCCTTTCTGTGTATAGCTGTGATTCTTAAACATTAGAGTACATCATGATTCCCTGGGGCGCTTACTAAAAAGGGAGATTAAAATTCAGTAGGTCTAGGGTGGATCTCAGGTATCTGCCCTTTAAGTGAGCATTTCAGTTAATTCCGATACAAGTTGTGTAAGTTTGGCACTTAAAAATATTGATGAATGGGATGTGGCGCTTCACAGAGCCAAGTGGATGTGGTCCTCTAGGTTCAAAAAAGATCCCATTAGAGTAAGAAGAAAGCTAAAAGTCACAAACAGCTGCTCTGACCATGGGCACATACATAGATTAGATGTGGTGGAATTTGTAAGTGAAGAGGCAGGAGGTTTGGGGCTGATGAATCGGTTGATAATCAGGGGCTTTGGACAATTGACCTGCCCTAACCCACTTCACAGTTTGTTGCAAGTTTCATGAGACATAATCAATGAGAAAACCCTTTTAAAACCCTAATGGAATCTTCAAGCGTAACACAATTAATAGTAGCAATAATTAAGGTTTGAATGCTTAAGCAGGTGCCATCTGAAGCCAGAGATAAATTATTCTGTTTTAGTAATTAGGAAAAGCTGCACTGCCAATTGATTTCCTCTTAAACCCATAGAGTGATAACATATTTAAAGCTTAGCACCATGTGGTAATTTTGTTGTGTTTTCATATGTTGTGTGCACAGATGGTTGCAAAATAGAATTACCCACCTCCCACCTCAGCAGTTCTCCCCAGCACCTTCTGGTCCAAAAGTGAAGTGATTAAAGCATCAAGGTGCCAAGTCCCCCTCACAAAGCTGCAGTTGGACTAATTTGTCTCAGGCAAAAAGCCACCGGCCACAGCCCAAATAGTTTTCTGTTTGGGCCATTTTGCTGTTCATTGTAGAGGAGGAAGGAAATTTCGGCTGTGTGTCTGGAAGCTGCATAATCATAATATGATTGCCCACAAATATCAGGAAGCAAGAAATACTTAGCAAGTGGAATGGTAATATATGTTTCGTCAGTTTCCAGTTTGCCAATCAGTCAACAAGTGTTTAAGTGCCCAGGGAGTGCATAGCATGGCATTTACTTTTCAAATTTTCAAATCTTTGTAGCATCTAAAAGTAGATAGTGGATTTCTAAGGCTTATTCTCACAGATGAAATTTGAAGGGGAGAATCAATTGCTGGTTCAGTGCCTCGATTGGAAATAGGCTGATTTCTCTGCCTGTCACATCCTCCACATTCCCAGAGGAGGTCTTCTGCTTTGGACCTAGGCACAGTCATTTGGATTCTGTACTCGGTATTCTCTTGATTTGTATCCCCAATCTATAATAATGGTGGGTTATTAAATGTGCTAAACAAAATTAAATGTGTATTTATCTTTTCTTGGAAATTAAAAATTTTGAATCTACTCCAAAGAAACCATGACACTCTCTGAAAATAGCAGTTTTTTTGAGAAGCAGTAACCATAGTTGCTCTCAATTAGAAGCTGAATTGATTTCAAATGTACAGTTTTGTTTTATGATGAAAGGGAGAAAAGGTGGTCATTTCTAGGGAGCTGGTTGGCACTTGCATAGTAAGAATTGCACTGTTTTCTCTCTACTGGGAAGGCAGACTGCCGGTTGCCATAGCTTCCTTCCCTTCTACCTCCAGATTCTTCTTAACTCTACTTTCTCCTGTGTTAGAGGAGGAACTGTCCCTTTGCCTGTTCTTTATTTCCTTCTTCTTAAAAAACTTTTGTTTTAGTTGTACATACGATAAAATACCAGCATGTTTCCTCTTACATAAATACACACATGACATAGATAACACTAGAGTCTCTCTTGACAGCCATTCCCAGGCCCTCTCAACCATAACCCCTGGCATTTCCCTGTGTATATTGCCCCCAAGCCTTGTGTCCCTTTTTCTTGCCAGCCATGTCTCAGACATCTCCACAAGGTGGAAGGCAGGGCCACTTGAAGTCTCGGTCTCATATCTTTATGACTCTTGTTCAAGGAGGAAAGAGAGCCCACACCCCACGCAGCTCCAGCCAAGCCTGCAGAAGGACTCAGGTTGGTCCAGCCTTGGGCACATGCCTCCCTCTGTAACCAGGGGGATGGGTTCTGAGATTAGTAATCCCTACCAGGACTATGTGAAGTTGGAGGAGTAGCAGTTTCCCAGGAGGAGGGCAGGGTGAAACACTTTTGGTCTGTCTCATTTAGCAAGAGGAAAAGAGACCTCAGGTCAGAAAGATCAGCTGGGTTGGGAGTATCTAGTCAAGTTCCTAAACGTATGTAGAAAAGATTAACTCAGGGAATATGTATGTAAAGATATTAAAATTTTAAGAAGACATATGCACTCACTCTCCTACATGTGGTTTGTAGAGACAGCCATGATATAATGTTAAATTTAAAAAAAGCACATCATAAAATAATGTATATGAGAGGTTTCTTTTCCATAAAAACAAGCAAGCAAAGCTCCTTTATGTGCATGTATGTTTGTGTATATGAATTTGAGTGAGGAGAAAGATGTGAAAAAAACTAGTGTTACTGGTTACATCAGGAGTTGAGAATGGCCCAGGGAAGAGCATCAGTTTTGCCTTTATATATCATTGCATTATGTCATTTCATTGTTAAAATCAACTTGTATTCCTTTTGTAATTTAAAAAACACAATAAAGACAAAAGGAGAGAGGCCCATTCAGTTTGCCCTCAGGTAGTGGTATGGATGCAGGAATGAAGTAGGTAGCTTGGGAGTCATCTCAGGCTTGAAATCCAAGGCTTCCAGAACTTTCCAGACTTCCCAGATTCCTAAGACTGGGGAATACAGCACAGGGAAGTGGCAAAGCAACCTCGCCTAGAGCATCAGCAAACTTAAGAGATCCACAGCACTGCTTGTTGTCCAGGCCTCTATCCCTCCCAGAAGGCAGATCTGAGTAGGTCAGAGCCACACCCTCCCCAGTATGGTGAAATCTTTCTGGGCAGTGTTCTTGCCCAGGATAGTCAGGCAGACCCCTTCCTGCCCAGCACACAGATGGTTGCCTTCTGCTCATGGACTGCCCCTGCTCCATTCACCTGTGGTAAGAACAGCTGGGCTGCCTTCCATGAAGTACCTGATGTAAGCCATTAATTACGTAGGAAAGAAGAACTGCAGGGGCCCTTTTTCTGAAAAGAGGGCCAAGTACCTGGCTGACCCTTTTGACCCTCCATGGTGTTTGGTTCAATAAGAACTTCCAGTGCCTGACACCAGCCTTCTACAGAGGCTTGACATAAGTAACCCACTCTTGGGAACGTATATGGATGAGGGTATGTATAAGATAAAGTTAGCTCTACCTGTTGTCAGGTAGTGACCCTATTGAATGTGGCCAAAAGATAAGGGCTAGAATTTTGGCAAGGGAACCTGTGATGTGTGCTGTGAGGTGCTGTGGTGCTGAAGGTGAGGAAAGCAGAGGGCAGCAGCAGCCCCAACAGCACATCTGCCACACTGTGCTTGGCACACCGACATCATGGTATATCATTCTCAACAGTTCGAGGGAGCTACTCTCAGTCACAATTTAAAGTTGAGATGAGAGTAATTATGTGCCTAATGTCCTACTGCTAGTAAATGGCATGTTTAGTTTAGGATACTTTCCCCCAAACCACACAGTCTCCTGGAGAGCCAGCTTATTAGCACTTCCTACTCAATGGCCAAAGAAGATAGAGTGGCTCTTATTTTAGATGGATGGCCTTAATTCTTTAGATGGAAATATTCCTTCCTGGAGGGGAAAGGAACAATCCGTCAGACTACCAAAACCCAATTAAAATAGAATAATGTGCATAATGAAAGTATGACTTTGGCAAGTGGCTTTAGCCGCTGGGAGAAGCATGACTTTTCTATTAATGTTACCTGCTAAGACAGGGACTAGGGTGAGGACAGATCTGGGGGCTGGGATTAGAACATGAGTCCAATTTGGGACATTTTGAATTGCAGGTGATTATGGGACCTTGAGACAGAGATGGCTAGTGGTTGCTGATGACACTTGTGTATATTCATCAGAGTCTATGGGCTGGACATAAGGATGGAAGAAAACTCTCTAGGCACCCGGATGTAACACACAGGTGGAAGCATGATTTGGATGCCATTTAGTTTTATATATCAACAGTCTTAAAAGTTTTCATACCCTTTTATCCAGTAATTCCACTTCTAGAAATTCATCCCTTGCTCTTCTGAGAATGGAACTATCTTAAAGGGTATGAATAGAAAACTGTAATCTTTAGGAATAATAATATACTATAGGCTAACACTATGTACCACACTTTAGTGTATGACAGACACTGTTCTAAACACTTTTCTTATATTAACTCATTTAATCTTTACAACACTCCAATGAGGTAGTTACAGTTATTTTACCCATTTTACAGATGAGGAAACTGAGGGGAGATGAGGAACCCAATGAGGTAGTTACAGTTATTTTACCCATTTTACAGATGAGGAAACTGAGGGGAGATGAGGAACCTACATGTGGAGCATTCATATACCAAAAGCATAGCTAACAGTTTGCAATTAATTTAAAAATATGGGATATTTTAAAAATTAATATAAATATTATATAGATCTTTGTCAAAACATCACATCGTCTCAAAGTTATTCTATAGAATAACTTTGCAACCTTTTTTGTGTGTGTGGTCTTATATGTATTTCTAAGTTAGTTTCCATATATCTGGCTCTTTGAGTAGGAGTGGCAATGTTCCCTTCCTGACTGATAGGGGGAAAAGACATGGACTTCAGGAAGAGACTGGGAGTGGGCCTTTCAAAGGAGTATGTTACTTTAGTTAGGGGAGAGAAAGAGATGAAAGAAGAGAGATGAACAGAACTGTTGTGATTTCTGGGTGAGCTTGAGCAGGCTTCTAAGACATGCAAAAAGGTGGGAAGTGTGCTGGATTCAGGTAGTTTACTGATTAAGAAAAGTGGGACTAGGCCATTTAGGAGTCAGAACACAACTTGTTTAGGTCATTGTAGAGCTGGGGTTCACAAGAGCCGCTGGTGAGATCATCAGTCATGCATGTCCAGTACAGCTTTGCTCAATGGAACTTTCTGCAGTGGTAGAAATGGTCCATCTCTGTGCTGTTGCCTTCACTAGCCACCAGACATGTACTAGCCACCAGACATGTGTGGTGATTTTCCATTTGAAAGGTGGCTAGTGTGTCTGCAGAACTGAATTTTTAAAATTTTACTAAATTTTAATTCATCTAAGTTTAAATTTAAATAGCTGAATGTGACTAGTGGCTGCCAAAATGGCTAAGATGAGCATTCTGACTACCTGTAAATTACACACACACATATATTTGAAATTGGAAGTAAGCTTTTGTTATTATTTAAAAAACAATTCTGGTTCATTACAGAAAATATACATAAGAAAGTAAAAAGTACTCACAAAAACACCTACTCAGAGATAACTGCTCTTGACATCTTGGTATGTACCCTTCTAAATTCTCTAATGTGCTTGTATTGATAGGAAGCTAGCTGGCTTGCATAAGCTTAGTTTGGAATGGTCCAGAAAGGAATCATATATGTTAGTAGGAGGAAATACTGTTTATTGTCCAGAAGAGAAGATGGATTCGGGTTTTAAGGATTTGCCTTGGCTGATATTTCTCTTCTTGGTGCTAGGTTATCAACCCCATGGGATGGGATGCATTTGGATTGCCTGCTGAAAATGCTGCGATTGAGAGACATCTACATCCAGAAAGTTGGACACAAAGGTATATATTTACAGTCATATTCAAACACTTGTATACAGAAACCTTAAAAAAATTATTTTAAACCATGGATGAAAATAGAAAGCAAAGCAAACAAAAGATTGCAGCCTGCTAAATGATAAATAGGATTCTCTATGTTGGTGTTTGTCTTTTAGAATGTTGTATCCTTATCTAAGAAATAACAAAGAGGTTTTAGGTATTCATTCATGTGCTCATTTTGATGCTTTGTAATTTACAAAGTTATTTCCCTTTCTTTGAGTATTTGCATCTGGAAGGATATGTTTATTAAATTTCTATGATGCTTCTCTTCTCTTTGACCATAATTTGACCTATATAAAAATTCTACATTATACTTTCCTCTTAAGGGTCTGTTTATCATTTGCCTTTACCATTCAGAAGGAACCTCTTGAAATACCATTCAAGAGGAACTTAGATACTTACTTTGGAAATATATGGTAACTTTATTCTGGATGCAGCTTTCTCCAAGTGGAACACTCCCCAACCCCCACCCCCTAGCCCCACCCATGCTGCAGGTTTCTGTGTACACATAGGCCAGCCCTGCCCATCCGTCTCTCAACTGATAAAAGTCCTTGAGTGCCTTAGATCAGAACCCGGAATAATGCTGTGGGCCCGCTACATCAGCCCCTTTTATAAGGACTAAGGTTCCTTCCTTACCCCAGCCCTTAGAGATATAGAAGGGTAATTTCAGGATCTGTCCCCAGTCTTTCCCCTCCTTTGCTTTATATTACCCAAGCTACATTGTAAAAATATCTACTGTACCATTCACTTCTTTCTAGCCCTTTCTTTCTACTTTTCCAATTATGGTTTATTCGAGATTAATGTGAATGATGAAAAAGAAGAAGAAATGATGATTCAAATAAAATCTATCAAATGTGGCATAAAACAGTTTTAAGTGAACTGAACTAGAGGTTGACAATCTATGGCCCATGGGTCAAATCCAGCTTACTACCTGCTTTTATAAATGAAGTTCATTGGCATGCAGACACACCCATTCCTTTATAGTATACTTTTCTGTTACAGTAACAGAATTGAATAGTTGTGACAGACCATATGAACCCACAAAACTGAAAACATTTACCATCTAGCCCTATTCAGAAAAAGTTTGTTGGCCTCTGCCCTAGAGCATTGCCACTGGGAAAATGGCTCCTGAGACAGGCTACCTAGGTACACTTACTGCCTTCCCTTCTTGACAGCTGGTTACCTTGAACAAATTTCTTAACCACTTTATCTATAAAAGAAGGATAGTCATAGTCATAGCCATAGTTCCTACCTAATATGATTAGGATTAAACACTTTAAATACTTGTCTGCAAAGCAGCATAGGACGTAGAATTTCAAAATCAGAGATTACCTTGAGAACTTTTTCATGGTTTACAATATATTTAGTCTGCTTGAACTGAAAGAGGATGCAATAGAAATGACTTAGTCCTTTTTCTTTAAAAATAAGAGAAAGAATGATTTGTTTCTTTATTCTGTATTATAAGTTAACTCACCTCTGTCCCTCTTTTCCAATCGTTGGACAGTTTCAGGTTTTGATTTAAAAAGCATTGTACAGTTTCTTTTGGATTCCCACAATTTGCACTTTTAAGTTTTGATTTTCCATCATTTTTAATATCATAAATGCTTGGATTAAAATTTCCCATAATACAAACATTGGTAAGCAGGAATATACATAGCAAAGAGTTTGGCTGAATGGTTAGGGAAAAGGGCAGTCTTCAAGGCCAAAGACTAGTGTGTGTGTGGTTTCTAGTGGATTCTGTAGATGTCCAAATAGTAGGTGTCTTCTAATATGTTTGTGTCTAATATGTTAGTATTTTCACTGATTCTCAGTGATTTATTTAATTTTATTACCAGAGCAAACCAATACAACCCCCCTTTAAATAATCTAAATTTTACCAGCTTCCCATCACAATGTCCCCATGTAGTTTGTTTTTTCCCTCTCTAAAAATCAAATTTTCTATCCTTTGTTTGACAGTAATATTAAACACATGAGAAAACAGCTTGATCGACTGGGCCTTTGTTTCAGCTGGGATAGGGTAAGTTAACCCTTCTTCCCGAAGGGCCATTATATTAAAGAAGATTCTGGTCGCATGGGGCCTCCTCTGCACATTTACCTCATGCTCCTCCTCACTGGGTCAGGAAAAGGGAAGGAGGGGAGGCAGGAAGTTGGAGGGAAGGATTAATGTTCTACAAATAAAAAAGTATCCCAAGTGGATAATTTGCCTGCAAACAAGTAATTTTTTTTGAGGGATTAGGCTCAGAGAGTTAACATTCTTATTGCTATGATATATGTGTGTGACAAAAGCTTTGCACAGAAATTTTTTTCTTTTCTCAGCAAAGCAGTTTAAAAAGACTCTTGGAATCTGTAAAAATGATTAAGTATCAACCCGTCAGGTCCTTTTGTCAGGGGATTCAGTATTAAGTTGATTGACTAATTCGCCTTTTATTCAGAGTTGGGAAGTAGGTTTAATGACTCAGTCATATATAACCTTTGGTGTAAAATACTTTCACACTGTGCATTAAAATGGTGAAGAATTCCAGACATCGGAGAAGTTCACTGAGTGGGTGTTAAGAACACTCATACTAAATATGAACTGAGCCCTTCAAAGCTCTGACCAAAGGCGTACCCCTTAGATATTGATAAGTGACCTGTTAGGTTAAATGGACTCCTGCGTGTTCCCTCTATAAAGGGCCCCTTCCAGTGTCATGGTCTCTGTTAACATCCACACAATGATGGGGGTTGGGGGAGGTTTTTACTGGGTTTGTCAAGTTCACATCCTTTATTCATGAGAAGCATCTGGAATAAACCCAAATGACCTCTACTCCTCCTCCTCCTCCAACAATTTCTTAAATGATTGAGATTTGATGAGTACAGTGAAAAAGAAAGTTAAACACGTTTGAGCAAGCCTTAATTTCTTTTCTTTGTTTTTTTTTTTTTTAATATCTTCTTAAGGTAAGGATAAGTGCTGAATCAAGTTTTAAATGTACTAACAATGCCATTTTATCATTGACTTGCAAGGTCATCAGAGTTTCATTTGGCAGAGGTGTAAGAAAGTTCTGGTGCCTGGGTCAAGTTGTCTTGAGAATAGCTGATCTATAATGAAATACTGTGTACGGCAGAGAAAAATGAATAAAGCCCAGAACCCTTCAGGGGTGAGATAGTACATTTTTTGAGGACAGCGATGAACTCATTAACCCTCTAGGATGATAACTAGCTTAGTCCTGCACAGGAACATCAGCCATAAATGATTTTTTTTAAAAGTAATTGCTTATTTTCTTGATTACCGTAGAAGATTAGAAAACCAGACTAGCATAAAGAACATTAAATGAGTATGGCTTTTATTCTGGAACTTTAAACATCTCTGTGATTTAATTTTTTAAATTGAAGTCATAAGGCATATATATTTTCTTATTTTTTTAACCTGGTATTCATGCACATTTTCCCATTTCATTAAATATTGTTTGAAAAAGTAACTTTTTATAGCTGTGTTTAGTTTTCTGTCTTATGAATACTTCATAATTTATTTAAACTATCCCCGTGTTGTTATACATTTTGTAGATTCTAATGCTTCCTTATTATAAATACAGATTCTCAAGCCCTGCTGTGCAAATCTGAAGTCCAGAAAACTCTGAAACTCATTTGACTGCAAAATCTGACTTAATCTGATATTTATCTTACTTTGAATGAATATTCATATGTTTTACTATAGGAATAGTAATATGATTGATTTCTAGGGGCTATCCCAGACCGAAGTGGGATGAATTCACTGTGATTACCTTTTTCATATCTGTCTTAGTTTCCTGGCTGCCATGACAAATACCATGCAATGGGTTGACTTAACCAATGGAAATTTATTGGTTTACTGTTTCAGATGCTAGAAGGGTTGCTTCTTCCCAGGCTGGTAGTATTCTAGCTGGCCAGCAATGCTTGGAGTTCCTTGGTTTTTCCATCACATGGTGATGTTCTCTCTTTTCTCTTTTGGGTTCCATTGACTTCCAGTCTCCTCCTCTTCCTCATGGCTTTCTCTCTTTTTTTTTTCTTTAACATTTTTTATTGTGAAATAAATATACAAAAAGCAATAAATTTCAAAGTACAGTGTAACAAGTAGTTATAGAATAGATTTCAAATTTTGGTATGGGATATAGTTCCACAATTTCAGGTTTTTTCTTTTAGTTACTCCGAGACACTGGAGAATAATAAAAAAAAAATCAATATAATGATTGAGCAGTCATACTCATTTTTTAAATCCTGTCTTTTCTTATAACTCCTCTTTCTCTTTTGATCCTTCTCTCAATCTTTAGGGTTATTTGGGCTATGCCCATTCTAACTTTTTCATGTTGGAAAGAGGTGTCAAAAGCATGGGATTGGAGGATGGAACTAGTTGATATTCTTGGAAGAACTGGCCCCTCTGGTTTTCCAGACTTATGTTGGAGCCCATCTGGATGTTGTAGGTGTCTGGAAAGTAATCTTAGGACGTGAAACTTTTGTAGAATCTCAGATAGAGCCCTAGGTGTTCTTTAAGGTTAACAGGAATGACTTTGGTTGGGGTTCGGCAAGCCATGTTAATTAACACCACCTAGCTAAAGCTTGCCTGAGAGTAGCCTCCAGAATAGCCTCTCTGCTCTGTTTGAACTCTCTTAGCCACTGAGACCTTATTTTGTCACGTTTCTTTTCCTCCTTTTGGTCAGGAAGACGTTGTCAATCCCACGGTGCCAGAGCCAGGCTCGTCCCTGGGAGTCATATCCCCCTTTGCCAGGGAGGCTTTCACCCTTGGTTGTCACATACCGCATAGTAGAGAGTTGGGTTTAGAGAGAGAGAGAGGTTTTCTGGAAGTAAAGTACCTACTATACTATAGGTAGGCTTAGTTTCTCCACTACAGAAATAAACTTCATAAGAGCAAGCCTCAAGATCAAGGCTTGGCCTATTGACTTGGGAGTCCCTAGTGTTTGACAGAGTATCCAGGGTTTCCCTGGTGGGAAAGTTTAATAGTTCCATATTTTTTCTCTAGTCCTTCAAGAGACTTTGCCAATACTTTTTAATTATCTACCCAACATACCCTGAAATGTAGCCGGTATTACCTTATGCTGTACAGAATCCCATTCTGGGCTCCAGGTGGGTAGTTTAAATGAGCTATCCAGACAGGTTGAGTTAGATTATGTGCTACAGAAAATTTAGGTTTTGGACAAAATAAACTTCTCTTCTTTTGATCTTAAACAGCAGGTGAAATTCTAAAATACAAACAATATCATCTTTTACTCTATATTCTAAGTTATCTTAGTCCCAACCAGATCAGCCTCATTCTTATCTCTCCTTGAAGGCTGATTTCTTTTTTGGTTTAGCTGTTATTATATGTAGCAATGCTGACTTTCAGAGCTGCAGAACTTCAATTCTGAGTGTTAGGTGTCACACAGGTACCCAAAGTTCCAGAGAAATACCAGGTTATACATTTGTAATGGCCTTCTGTTTTATAAGGCTGCCAGTAATAGGATTAGGAGGATCCTGATTCAGTTGGCCACACCTTAACTAAAAATAACATCTTCAAAAGGTCCTATTTGCAGTAGGTTCACGCCCACAGGAATGGGATTGAGATTAGAAACATGTTTTTTTCTGAGGCACCTAATTCAACCTAATACAATATCCAAAAAGTTCTTAATTCTGAAGTACATTTAGCTGCCAGCATTTTCAGATAAGAGATTTTGAACATATAGCACAGTGCTGTAGATCAATATCACCACTGCTGCTACCACCATCTGGTAGTTCTTAAGTATTTGCCAGGGGTCAGGCACCATGCTAGGTGGTGTGTGATTGTCCCTTTGGATCTCTAGAAAGTCGCAAGCATAATCACAAAATGACATCATAAAAAAACTGATGTCATTTTATGTTTGTCACCCAAGTGGCATAGCTGGGCTTCCAATCCAGTGGCCAATTTATGACTTCTATACTCACTTCTCACTCTTGGGGCAGAACTCTTAGTGCACATATTTCATTATTTCCTTAATCTAAATTCTCAAAAAAGCCAGGAACAGGATTAAGCCTTGTGATACCTGTTGCCCAATTATCCACTGTAAAAGCCATGCGAATTTATGTTCCTACCAGTTTTGTCCAACATTCCCTGTTTCACCATGTCTTTCCCTGGGTAAGTTATTGCACTGTGTTCATATTTCTTTTAATTATTAGTTATGGTGAATTTTTTTTTCATGTGTTTATTGAGAGTTTGAATTTGGTGTGAATGATCTAATCACATTTTTTGCCTATATAGATAAGAGATGTTTGTCCTTTTCTTAATGATTTTTTATTTTGCTACAAATATTTTTCCTTGGTTTGTCATTTGCTTTATATTTTGTTTATAGTGGGATTATTATTAGCACACAGATGGGTACTTGGAAAGACCTCAGAGATAAGATGAAAATACATTTATATTTTCTTCTCAATCTTTTGTGGCTTAATTTTTGCATTTAATTCACCTGGAATTATTTTAGTATATGCTATAAAACAAGGTATTACTACTTTTTTGAAATAACCAATTGTTTATCTTCTTTATTTTTTAAACAGTTCTTTAATATTTCATTGATTATTGTTATAAAAACTGTTTTGTTTCTGTTCATTTGATCCATTTATTAGGTCATTACTAAACTTTTTAATTCTATTTGCTTTATAATTTGCTTTAATACCTCATAACAGCTTTCTTCTCGTTGTCTGATGTTAGAAATGCCATCTCTACTGTCTTATGTTTCCATTTTCCAGATGTATTTTGCACTTTCTTTTAAATCTTTGTTGACATTTTTTTGGTGCATCACCTTAGATGCAGTTAATTAAAAAGTTTAGAAGAGGGGCAAAGGCGTGAAGAAAAGTCTTCATTTGGCTAATCTCTAATCTTTGTTTTAATAGGAAGTTTAAGCTATTTGTATTTATTTTTAAAGCTGGTATTTAATTTCTAACCATACTTTCTTAGATGTAGTTTTATGCATTTTTTTTAAAATGGTATCTTACATTTTAGATTTTGGTTTTTTTTTCACTCTGGAGATTTAAAAAATACCAATTCTATTTTTAGTTCTTCTAGAAGATACCTTTGAGGTTTTTTTCTCTTTCTCTCTTTTATACATATGCAGTATCAACATAAAAATAAAATATATCTCTTTCTTGTTCCCTATGAAGATAAGTAAATTAGCAGGCAGTTATACTTTCCATTGTCTAAACCTATTTTCCAGGGGTTCTTTTAGGTTTATTATGAAATTTTAGGCCTAACTTATTGTCATATTGTGATTTCCTCAATCATGTATCATTTCACAATCATTATGTTTCATCTTTGTTTTCATTTTTGTAATCATATTTTATAGCAATTATTTCAATCTGATGCTTGTTAATTATTCCTAGTTTCAAAGCCGACCTTTTAGAATTTGACTGCCCATTTTTAAATTTTGATTTGTGAAAATTCTAGGGATTTTGTCTTAACTCTTGCTTTAGATTCTGGAGTATCATGCATTATTTTTATAATTGAGAATAACTTTCTGTTTCTCTAACCTATGAACAGCAGCTTATGGGGGTATGGGATTCCTTGTTCATTATCTTTTTCTCTCAGATCTCTGTAGTAGACCTTGATCTATTTTCTTTAAAAAAAAATTGTGCACTCACAGGAAATTGCCAAGGTAGTAAAGGGAGGTCCTTTAGACCCTTCACCCAGTTTCCCTCAGTGATAACATCTTACAATATCGAAACCAGGCATCTGATATCAGTACAGTGCTATTGACTAGACTTCAGATCTTAATCAGATTTCACCAGTTTTTGCATGCGGTCTTGTGTGGGTGTGTGTAGTTCTATGCAGTTTAATCGCTTGTATAGATTTATGTAACCACCAATACCTGAACCATTGTCTTTTGATGAAGAATTTAAGGCCAGCCAGAATTATCTGTCTTTATACACATAGTAATCTTTTTACTCTCATTTTGATTGTTGTTGGAGCCTTTCTTCCTCTGTCCCTGCCGTTTAAAACATGAAATTTTCATAAGAATATACCTCAGTTTCAATCCTTGTAACTTAATTTTGCCTGGTGCTTGTGAACACATTTTTGTTTTTTACATGTTTTTTTATTTAAGAAAACAAACAATATACTTAGAATCACCAATAATGGTTATCTTAGTTAGCTTAGCCATAAGCATATTTAAATGAAGTATCCATATAATCATTGTAAAACCTGTGTTTGTGCAGTAAGTTTCATAAACCGATTTAAAGTTAAGGCAACAAGGAAAAGATTTACATATTCTGATAGCAAAGTTCTTAAATTCTAAGTATTAAAAACTAGCTTAGATACCATTTTGATCACTTTTAAAAAATTTTTTTAACTTTGAAATAATTTTAAATTTATAGGACAGTTACAAGAACAATGCAATACCCATACAGAGAATTCCAACGTAACCCAGCACCCAGATACCCAGATCCACCAACTTTTAACATTTTGCCATGTATGCTATATCCTTCCATCAATCTACCCCTCTCTAGCTATCCTTGTAACTCTCTGTCTGTCCATGTCCATCTGGCTGGTTTATGACCACTTTTGATCCTCAGTTATGGGCCTTTCAAAATGACAGTTTCACAGGATCTTTTTCTCAAGAACACTGACTATCAGTATATATTCTGTTCTCTGTCCTCTGTCCTCCATTATTATCATCATTTTTCTCACAGTTTTGGTCTCTTGTTTGTCTTGGCCTTCTAGAAGAACTCCTCATGTTTGCTTTCCACATTAGTGATTCAGTTTTCCTTATAATTGATGTGCTTTGTATGGTTAAAATATAAATTAAAATATTAACTTTTCTGTTGTATTTTTTATTTGTTTTCCTTATCTCATTTGGTTCCCATTTTCTTTCTCATGCTTCTCAGCTAGATGCTTTTTTTTTCTTATTTTCTTTACAAACCATATATGTTCATAAATTTTCTTGAGAACACAGGGAGATGATTTTGAAAATTTTTGTTTCCTGTAATAAATCTTTTTCATAAGTTTGGAATGTTGTATATGTATCCTGTTTGTTTCAGGATCTTTTAATAATCACCTCGTGGATTGTTTCCTCTGTGAGGTGGACTAATATATCTATATGATATCTATATTAATTTATACATCCAGTAACCCCTGAGGGGAGTGGCTGGTGTAGTCTCTGCATCATTTCTTTCCACATCATTTATTTCTGTATCGTTTGTTTCTGTCTGTGTTTGGGAATCACCACCTCTGGTGCATCCTCCTCTTTGGTCTGATCTTTGCCCAGATGTGTTTTATGGCATCACAGATAACTCCCAGACCATAACTGCTTTCAATGCTTTCGAGCCACCATGCCAGAGGCTGTCCAGTTCATGGGTTTTCCATGTGCCCATATCCCACTATCCCCTCTGGACCTTGCTCTTTTGAGTGAAGGTGTCAGGGCCCTGCTTTTCAGGAAGTCAGCCTATTTTTAGGAGGGAGGGGTACAGTTTGGCTTATGGTACTTTTCTTCAATTTGATCCCATCTGCCAAAATTCCTCGACATTTCTGGCATGTTGATGGCACCATCTGTTGTTTCCAATATTGGTGCGTCCTTTTGGCCTCCCTTCTTGATATTCTGTCAGTCATTTCAATGGAATAATGGAAACACGTTTAGATGCATGTTTTCATAATGCCATATTGCCCAGGAGCCCACAAGTGCCTTTTGATTAAACCTTTGCAATCTGTTTGGTAAATGCAAAGCAGCAAAGTGAGGAAGTAGAGGAATAGTTTGTTTTATTGTCTACGCAAATCTGTGCCCTTTGCAAGTAACATTTCTAAGATCTCATATAAACCAGATAATTCAGCATATGGCTAGCTGGCAATTACCAGACTATTTAAAAAAGAAGTTGTCTCAGAAATGTTATTTCCCTTCCCCAGATGGAGAAAGCCAATTTTAAAAGCTGGATCATAGCATTATTCTTTCTGCCTGTCCTTGGCTGGGAGGCCCTCTTAGAATCTAATAGTCTAGCTCTTGAGCTGCATTCTCATCTTTCTTGCATAAGGGGTTTAATTCTCTAGATTAAAAAAATAATGCATTTCTGGAATGTATGCATTTCTGGATAGCCAGAATGGTAATCAAATGATGTCTTCTAGCATAGCACTGTGTTTCACTTTTTTAGATCTATTCTTTAAAAAGCTTGTTTCACCTTGAGAAGAAGGAACGTAAGAAGCTGAAAGCTGAATTTGAATACCTGAACATCTATTGAGGGAGCAAAGAAGAAATAAAAATTCCAAACTGCACAATAAGCAGGCGAGCAAGAGAAGGGTTTCTTTATGGAATACTCACTTGATGGAATACTTGTCAGCCTTTCTAAAGAGAAGATGTGGACCACATTCTACTTTCATGGATTCAGATTATGGCTTTGGTGATCATGGACTGGTCCTAGGGGTGGCCTTGTGGGTTCCTTGTGACAGTGAGGCAGGTGTTTCTCTGATTTTGCTCTCTACCATCTTCCCACTGTTCTAGGGCCTGGGCTGGTTCTGTACCAAGCTTGGTCTATGAATCTTGATGGAAATGAACTTCTGGAGCCTTGTTTTTTTGTTTTATTTTGGGGGGAGGGACCTCGTTTTTAAATCAGGAGTCATCTGGATAATTGGGGGGATGGGAGGAGCAGTCCTTAGGAGATCCCTTCAAAATCAGACAAATATAAGAGAGAAAAAGGATCAAAACCACCTAGGGTTCAAAGTAATACCTGTGGAAACTGCCAGAGGTAGTGCTTGCTGAGCAGTCCCCAACACCCATATTCCAATGAATAAATAAAACAAAACAAAACAGAAAGGAAATGAATTCTAGGACTGGGCATAAATGAAGTTTGCATTGACTCCCTTCTTGGAATTTCTTTATTGTGGAGAACTTAATGGATTTTTAATTTGCACTCGTTTCCATTGGATTTTTAATTCCTGTATCTGATTTCCTTCTTGTTTTTCTATGTTCAGCCCTCCGTACATGTTGACGCCTAGCAGTAAAGTTGAATACTCGGCCCTTGTCGGGGCCAGAAGAGCACAGTTATTGCTGACCTCTTAGAGAATCGTCCACTGAGACAAACACAGCATGTGTCCCCATATTCTTCCCTGCAGGCTGGAAAGGATGCAGAGTATGGTTATCTGCAGAGCAGTGGACAAAGTTGTGTATAAATGGAAGCGTAGGCAGTTGGCAGCATTTTCCATCAGAGCTGTGCTCCATCTAGATTTTTACCAGGGCAGGCTCCATGACTTTGAGCTCTTCCAGGTTTTGCCCATCAATGCTATAGAATAAGGAAGCTGCTAAAGGGATTGTGGCATCCCCACAGATCCCTTTGCTTCTCTTTCTCTTGATTTTTCTCCACCTTTCCTTTTATCCTCCTTTTCCCATTCCCTTGTTTTCTCTCATCCCATTCTTCCACTCATCTGCTTTCTTTAGCCTTTCTTTCTTCCTGACTTCTTTCTCCCCTACCTTTTTTTTTAATGGAGAGCTTCAACCTTACAGTAAAAATGAGACTACTATAGGGAACTCCCAAACCCCATCACCCAGCTTCATCCATTGTTATTACATGGCCAATTTTATTTCATCTACACCCCCTGCCAATATCATAGAATGCCAGTCAGTTTGCATATTTCCGTGGTTATCTTCTAAGTATTTTTTTTTATAGCGTAGGTTTGTTTTTTTGCACTTTTGCAGGTCTTTGTTTTGGCCTTTTCTTTCCCACCCCCATGTTGTTATCATAATTTGGAAATGCAGCACCTTCTTTCCATCCAAAACACACAGGCTTTTTGGACTATACCTGTGTGTGCTTATTTTCAGACTGCATGATTTGTATGATTATGAAATGAAAATTATTACTGCTTCAAGGCTTTAAATACCTTGCAATATATTTACATCGAGGACTAGGAGTTTGATAGAGAAGATTAAAGTACAAGAAATAATGAGGGCTCCAGAATAACAGAAAGATATATTTTAAAAATTCTTTATTTAAAAGAACTTAAAGAATGGTTTAAAACAAGGAAACTTGGGGGCAAATGAGTGCCTGAGTAATCACCGTGGTGCCTGAATACTTGATTGGGAAGATTCCCGTTGTGAGGCTTGCAGGCAGTGGTTGCCTTGACAACGTTAACAGGCACTTGATGTGTTTGGCTCGGAGTCCTCTTTCAAGTACTTACATAGGTGAAGCAGTTTGTCTGGCAGATCTTTGGCTCTGGATTACTTGTTTTCCCTTGGAGTCAGATAGTTAACCTTTTTCTGGAGCTTTTTCCTTTGATTAGGTTGAAATTTGGGAGGGGAAAGTTGATATCTTTGTTTTAGCTGAAGTGATTTGGCAGCTTATTTTTTAGTACTTATCTATTTATAGGAAAGTTGATGCTGGTGATCAGGGTTAGTGTACAGAATCGTAGTCACCTTGAGGTCAGGAACCATATCTCAGCATTTATGTACTATGTAGCACACAGGCAAGTGACCTTGGATAGAGCTATGCCAGCTCAATACTTGCCAGTATGAAACATGTGAGATAAGTTTTTCGTTGCCTCGTGAAGACTGGACTTTTCTTGGATTGTTGTCCCTAACTGAAGAAGGAGGTCTTCTGGGGCTGATCAGTAAATATGACTATTCAAAGAGGAAGTATGTTTATCCCCAGCCCCAGCAGGTGGCCATGGACCCAGGACAGGTCATCCCTATCAAGGATGCAGACTCCAGTTAATGGGAATAGAATTTTCCAATTTAATGCTTGTTAAGTGATTTCAGGAGACAGGATCAGGGACTCTCATCTGGGTTTTGGTGATGGGTCTTGTAACTAACCCATGGGGAGCCTTAGCTTTTCTCCAGGGGAATACTTCTTGTCGTGATTGAGAGAGATTAGATCACACTTTAAATACCATAGAAGTTAAGAGTATAAAACGTCTCTCTCCATAGGTGAATCATGCCTCCAGATGAGTCTTGTCCATTAGTCAGTCCAGTTTGGTCCATAATCTTTGATAATATGGGTTCCTAGGGTTGTAAGAATACAGTGGGCTTTTTTTTCTATTATCAATTTTTTTTATTTATGATAAATAACCACATACAAACACACATATTCTTATCATATGATCATTCTGTTCTTGTTATATAATCAATAACTCAAACTATCATCACGTAGTTGTATATTCATCATCATGATCATTTCTTAGAACATCTGCATCAATTCAGAAAAAGCAATAAAAAGAAAACAAAAAAATTCATACATACCATACCCCTTACCCCTCCCCTTCACCGATCACCAGCATTTCAATCTACTAAATTTATTTTAACATTTGTTCCCCCTGTTATTTATTTTTAATCCATATGTTTTACTTGTCCATAGATAAGGTAGACAAAAGGAGCATCAGACACAAGGCTCTCACAACCACACAGTCACACTGCAACAGCCATATCATCATACAATTATCTTCAAGAAACATGGCCACCAGAGCACAGGTCCACATTTTCAAGCAGTTCCCTCCAGCCTCTCCATTACACCTTAACTAAACTGGTGATATCTATTTAACGCATAAGAATAACCTCCAGGATAATCTCTCGACTCTGTTTGGAATCTCTCAGCCATTGACACTTTATTTTGACTCATTTCGCTCTTCCCCCTTTTGGTTGAGATTTTCTCAATCCCTTGATGCTGAGTTCCACCTCATTTTAGGATTTCTGTCCCACGTTGCCAGGAAGGATCACAGCCCTGGGAGTCATGTCCCACGTAGAGAGGAGAGGAGGGCAGTGAGTTTGCTTGCTGTGTTGGCTGAGAGAGAGAGGCCACATCCGAGCAACAGAAGAGGTTCTCTTGGGGGTGACTCTTAGGCCTAATTTTAAGTAGGCTTAGCCTATCCTTTGCGGAATTAAGTTTCATATGAACAAACCCTAAGATTGGAGGCTTGGCCTATTGCTTTGGCTGTCCCCACTGCCTGTAAGAATATCAAGAATTCTCCACTTGGAGAAATTGAATTTTCCCCCTTTCTCACCATCCCCCCTAGGGGATTCTGCAAATACTTCCCTATTCACTATTCAAATCGCTTTGGGATTTATCTGGGCATTACTCTGGACAAACCTACAAAATCTCATGCCCTACTCAAGGTTCCAAGTACTATGGTGTTCGATTAAGCTGTCCACATAAGTTATATTAGGAAATGCACTAGTCACTATATAAATTTTGTGCCAAATAAACAATTTTTGCTTGTCTCACACATACGTTAAAGTTTTAAAATATTAATTACCATCTATTTTCAACACCCTGCATTATTGACATTCCTTTGTTCTTCCTCATGTAGAAACGTTTTTAAATTTGCACATTTAGTCACTATCATTATACACTCTAGGCATTCCTAGATTATACCATCTCAGTCTTTATTGTCCATCTTTCCTTCATACAGTAGGCTTTGAAAGTAATTTGGAAGATCTGTGATTTTCTTTCTTGATTAGGAGAAAAGAATTTTAGGAATGATCATCCTCCCAAATTTTAGGTAGGAATCGAAATACAGACCTGCTTTCAATTCTTTCTAACATAAGGTAGAGCATAGAAGATTAATAAAAACAAATTTTTAAAATGGGCAATGATTTTGCAAATTCAAGAACTTTATAACTTTAATTGTGAAAATTACAGAAGTATTAGACACATATAGACTAGAGCATAAAACATATGCATAGCATAATACATCATTGTAAGTGAGCACTAGTGTAACAACCACCTAGATTAAGAACTAGAATATCATCTGCATCTCTGTGTGCACTGTTCCAATCACAGTTCCATCTCTCCTCACTAGAGGTAAACATATTCTGACATTTATGGCAATTACTGCCTCGCTTTTCAATGTAGTTTACCACCCACATATGTTTTTTAATAATAGAATGTATTCTTTTATATCTAGCTTCAACTCAACATTTTTTTCTCCAACTTTTTATTATAAAAAATTTCAAACATTCAGAAAAGTTGAAAGAATTGTGCAGTGAACGTTCATGTATTTCCAGCTAGACTCAACAGTTGTTGATATTTCCTCATATTTGCTTTATTGCTCTCTTTATTTATATATATAATATTTATCTCCCCCCTCCCCAAATTGGGTGAGAGTAACTTGCAGACATAGTAGGACATCACCCCTAAATTTTTTAGCATTCATGTCTAAAGAATTCAGATGTTATTTTACATAACCACCTACCATTTTGACATTTAAGAAAATTAACAGTAATCCCACAAAATCAATTAATATTCAGTCCATATATGAATTTCCCCAATTGTCCCAAGAATATCTCTTATGGTTGTTTTTAATCTAGACAAACTTTATCTTGCTGCCATTATAAATTACCATAGTTTCTGTAGGTAGAATTTCAGGAGGGCTTGACAGGATGCTCTGGGGAAGAATCCATTTACAAACCCATTCAGATTGTTGGCTGAGTTCAGTTCTCTGTGGTTGTAGGACTGAGGTCCCGGTTTCCTAGCTAGCTTTCAACCAGGGGCAAACTTTGTACCTAGAAGCTTCCCGTATTCCTTCTTATGTATTTTACTTGGCCCCCTCCAGCAATGGGGAGTCAAATCCTCTTTAGGCTTCAAATCTCCTTTATTTTCCCTGTTGTGTTTTCCTGACTCCAGCAAAAAAAAAAAACTCTTTTTAAGAACTCATGCAATTAATTGGGTTTATCTGGATAATCCATGATAATCCCTTTTTTAAGATTTATAACCTTCATTACCTCTGCAAAGTCTTTTTTGCCATATAATATAACATATTCACGGGTTTCTGGGATTAAGGCGTGCACATCTTTGGGAGCCATTCTATTTTCTACATCTCCTTACCCTTTATTTTGTTTGTTTTGGCTGTTTTTTTAAGAGCTTAGAGTAGTGGTTCTGTAGAATGTTTTACAGTTTGGTTTTGTCTGTTTTATTCCTCAGGTACCTCTCCCAGTCATTATGGCTGCCTAACAAACCACACCAAAACTTAGTGGCTTGAAACAACATTTACATTGATTTGTTCATGTTTCTGCAATCTGAGTAGTATTTGGCAGGGATAACTAGTCTCTGTGCCATTCACCTGCAGCTGGGGTGGCTGGAAGGCTGGTGCTAGAATTATCTCAAGGGCTTGCTTCCTCACATGTCTCATAGCTGGGGGCTGGAACAGTTGGGACATAGGCTCCTCTCTATCTCTACATGGCCTCTCCAGCCTGGTGATTTCAGGGAAGCCGAATATCTTAAGTGAAGGCTTGTAAGGTGTGTGTCCCAAGAGCAAGGCAGAAGGTGAATCATCTATTATGGCCTAGCCTTGGAAGTTATTCAGTACAATTTCTGCCGTAGTTCTAGGCCTGGTCACATGTCAGGTAAGAAGCATCAACCCTACCTCTCCAGGAGGGAGGAGTGTCAATAGCATATTATAACAAAAGCAAGTGGGGTGGAATATATATTGGCACAGCCATCTTTGGAAAAATACAATCTGATATGATATCTTTAAATTGTTATACTATTCTCTATTCAATTGTAAATGGCAGATTACAGATAGAGGGTGATTAGAATAAGATTATACTTTTTTTTAACTTTTTTATTGTGGAATATAACATATATAGAAAAAAATAAAAAGCAATAATTTTCAAAGTACACTCCAAAAAGCAGCTATAGTACAGATTTCATAGTTTGGTATGGGTTACCGTCCCATAGTTTCAGGTTTTTCCTTCTAGTTACTCCAAAACACTGGAGGCTAAAAGTAATGTCAATATACTGATTCAGCAGTCATACTCATTTGTTAAATCCTGTCTTCACTGCTATAACTCACCCTTCTCCTTTGATCTTTCTCCTACTCTTTAAGGATCTTGGTACTATGCCCTTTCTAACTTTTTTCATGTTGAAAATGGGTGTCAATAATATAGGATAGGGGGATTAAATTAGTTGATATTCTTGGAGAGGCTGGCCCCTCTGGGTTTCAGGGCTTATCTAGCCTAGGAATCCTCTGGAAGTAATGAGTTTCAGGAACGTAAACTTAGTACATGAAACTTTTGTAGTCTCAGTTAGAGCTCTAGGTGTTCTTTAGGGTTATTTGGCATGATGTTGGTTGTGGTTTGGCAAACTGTGCTAATTAGCAAAATCTCGCTGAAGCTTACATAAGAATACCCTCTCAACTCCATTTAAACTCTCTCAGCTGCCGATATCTTTTTTTGTTATCTTTCTTTTCCCTCTTTTGGTCTGGAAGGGATTATTAATCCCACGGTACCTAGACCAGGTTCATCCCTGGGAGTTATGTCCCATGCTGTCAGGGAGACTTTCTCCCCTGAATATCATGTCCCCTGTAGGGGTGAAAGTAAAGATTTTCCTTGCTTGAAGAGAGAGAGTCCACATCTGGGCAACTAAAGAAGTTTCCTGGAAGCAACTCTTAGGCATAACTATAGATAGTCTTAGCTTCTACACTATAGAAATAAGTTTCATAAGGACAAGTCTCAAAATCAAGGGCTTTGTGTATTTTCTTGGGAGTCCCTAATGTTTGAGAGAGCATAAGGGTTTTCACAGATGGGTAAGTTTAATAGTTTCATATTTTTTCTCCAGTCCCTCAAGGGACTCTACCAATACTTTTTTTTTCCCTTCCAGTCCCTCTAGAGACTCTACCAGTACTTTCTAATTATTAGCCCACCATAATCTGGGATGTCTCTGGGTATTACATTAACCTATACAGAATTATAATGCCTCATTTCTGTTCTGTCTCTGTGTATTTAGGTTGTTTAAATGAGCTATCCAGATAGGTTGACTTAAATTGTTTGTTACAGAAAATTTAGGTTCTAGATACAATAAACCTGTCTGCCTTTGTTCTCATAAAGTAGGTGAAGCTCTAGAGTACATACACTACAATTTTTTGCCCTGTGTTCTGCTTTACCTGAATCCCAACCTGATCAGCTTCACTTTTATCTTGAATTGAAGCTGAATCTCTTTTTTTGGTTACTTTAGCTGTTATTATAGGTAGCAATGCTGACTTTCTGAGCTGCAGAGCTCCAGCTCTGAATCTTAGGTGTCATAGAGGTACTCAGACTTCCAAAGAAATACCAGCTTATACACATATAGCTCTGTGTCTCAGAATCTGGAAATACGCTTACAACTTGATCTAAATATGGCTGCTATAAGATCTTACAGTCTAGGCTCCAAGTTCTTATAAGTATTTTCTGATGGAGACCCTAGCATATTTTTTCTTTAGTTTCTGTTTTATTTTGTATAACACATTGTCGCCAAGGCTCATTCAGTTTGTTGCATGCCTCATGATGTCATTCCTTTTTTAGCCATATAGTACTCCATCATATATATACATCTCTGTTCAACTTTCCGCTTCTCAGTCATTGTACCCTTCAGCCCCTCCATCTGTTATCTTGGATAATGCCCAAAATAAACAAACCATGTCTTACAGTGTCCTCACTTGATTGTACAATCAGCAGCACTCTCAATTTTAAACAATTTTCATCGGTCCAAAGAGACAAAGAACCAATAAGCACAGCTTCACCAAATCAAATCAAAATCTTCCCTATTCTCTTGTCCCTCCCCTTAAATTATTTGCTCCTGGTATTGCTGTGGTACTGTTGCTGTCTTCCTGTTAACTATTGGCCATAGCATACAATGTTAGTTTTCCCCCATACTCCTCTATTATTGACTCTTTGTACAAGATCACACCTTTGAAGGAGTTCATGTGAAAATTTATATATAATTGTAGAGTTAATTGGTGGAATACATGGAACTATACATCCCTTTTCAATCATATTCACCTTCAATATGGTAATGCTTTTTATAAACCCACTAATTAGCTACCACCATGTCTATCCATTCCTTTACATTTAAGTTCAACCTTACTGGGTATTCTTCTCCAGCTTCTGTTTACCTCTTAAGTCCCCTATATTGTACAATGTAAACCTTTGAGATTACTGAGTCACAATAGCAGCATAATATAGTATCTGTGCTTTTGTGTCTGACATATCGCTCAGCATTATGTTCTCAAGGTTCATTCATGTTGTCATGGTCTTTTCCTCATTTTGTCTTACTGCTGCATAATATTCCATCATTATGTATATACCTCATTTTGCTTATCCACTCATCTGTTGATGGGCACTTGGACTGTTTCCATCTTTTGACAATTGTGAAAAGTGCCACTATGCACACTGGTGTGCAAATGTCTGTTCGTGTCAATGCTTTCAGCTCTTCTTGGTATATACTGAGCAGTAGTATTGCCAGATTATAGAGTAACTCAATATTTAGTTTTCTGAGAAGCTACCAAACTGTCTTCCACAATGACTGGACCATTATACATTCCCACCAGCAGTGACTAAGCATTCCAATTTCTCCACTTCCTCTTCAACATTTGTAGTTTTCTGTTTGTTTAATAGCAGCCATTCTAATAGCTGTGAGGTGATGTATCATTGTAGTCTTGATTTGCATTTCCTTTATAGCTAATGAAGTTGAACATCCCTTCATGTGCTTTTTAGCCATCTGTATTTGCGCTTCAGAAAAATGTCTATTCATCTCCTCTGCCCATTTTATAATTGGGTTGTTTGTTCTTTTGTTGTTGAGTTTTATAATTTCTTTATGTACACAAGATATCAAACCTTTATCCGATATATAGTTTCCAAATATTTTCTCCCATTGAGTTCGCTGTCTCTTTACCTTTTCTACAAAGTCCTTTGAGGCACAGAAGCTTGATTTTTAAGGAGTTCCCATTGATCATTTTTTTTTTTATAAACTTTTTTGTTAATTAAAAAACTTAACAAAAGAACATTAAAATATCATTCCATTCTACATATACAATCAGTAATTCTTAATATTATCACATAGTTGCATATTCATCATTTCTTAGAACATTTGCATCAATTTAGAAAAAGAAATAAAAAGACATCAGAAAAAGGAATAAAACGATAATAGAGAAAAAAAGATTATACATACCATACCCCTTACCCCTTGCTTTCATTTATCACTAGCATTTCAAACTAAATTTA